>DF242240.1:2169-60471 GCA_000507305.1 Breviolum minutum Mf 1.05b.01 | reverse complement strand
GTTGTCCATCGACATATGCAGGTGTAAAGCTTGTCGGCAAAAATTCCCTAGGGGATTCAAACAAGCAGCAAAAACTTTGAAAAGATCGCAACCAAAACTGAGAGGAGAAATGAACTTAGGTAGTGACCCCAACATGTCATCATCCGGTTCAACTCCAGCCTTGCTTGCTGTCACCCCCTGAGAGGGAGTACCATGCTCAAAACTGTCGGAAGTCACGTGTCGACTTCCGCGCCCTCTTGAGTCTTTCGATTTTTCTTTGGCCCGTACTTTGGCCGAGGATTGGGTGGATCGTCTTGGCCTCCTGCATCGCTGGGTTTTGAGTTCGGCTTCACGTACTTGCTGGATTTGTCCGTGATGCCCTCGAGATCCTTCAGGAATGCCAACTGTGTGGCAATCCATCTCGGATCTGCCAGCTGAGCATGAGCCAATTCTGACCGCACATTTTTGTGGAGCTCCGTCATTGCAAAGGGTGGTTCTTCTTGGCAAGTCAGTAAATGGGCTAACCTCAGAGCACCCCCATCGTAGGCAGCTTGTTCGATGAACACCGCCTGCAGCATTGCAAGCATATGCAGACGAGGTTGGTCGTTCCTCTCGATGGCCTCGAACATAGCCGAGCTGATGAAGGCAAGATATGTCAACGTCTTGTGACTTCCCAAAGGCACCGTCTCTTGGAAATGGTACCACATATCTCGGGCTTCCAGCTCCTTTGCTGATCCCTTCCTCCTGGCCAGTGCCAACCTCTCTCGGATGATTGAGACCACACGTTGAGGATGACGACGAAAGGAATCTGACAAAAGCTGGGGAGCCGCTATTCCTTTGACACCTGAACTCTTCGGCATATCTGGGTCCTCCTGAGTTGCACTGCCCAAAATGCTGAGGGATCGCTCTGTTGAGCTTTTGCCATCACAAGCCGCTGCAGGAGAGCAGATTGAGACGCCAACAGCTTCTCCAGAGTGCTCCCCTCCGCAGTTGGGTCCAGAGCTTCTCCGTCGAGATTTTCCTCCTCGTCGACCCCGCTCATGCCACCACCAGGGATGCCAGACATTTTTGGAATTGCGCCTCCGCCCAGATCTCCAAGTCTTCCCGGCCCCCTCCCTGCAAGTTCCTTGAGTCGATCCACCTTCTCCTCGGTGAGTCCCTCGCCTGGCACTTGAAACAGTTGAGGCGACTGGCCTGATGGGCCATGAGTTGGAGGTCGTGGGGGAAGCACTGCTGCAGAAGGTTGAGATTCCAAACGATCGAGTCGAGACTTGACAGTGACAAATTGGTCCTTCATGCCAGTAACCATTCTCTGGGTGACTTCTGCCTGAGAAAGCAACTGATGTAGCAGCTCCTGAGTAGAGCCGTCGCCTCCTCCATTTTGAACAGGGGGTAGTTCTTCTGCGGCTGAGAAATACTGCTCCAGGCGCTGCTGACCACCACTTTGAACCAGTTCCTTGAGAAGCACCTAGCATGGCATCTGGAGAAGGCCATTCCAACTTGGACTTGAACTTGCCGAAGTTCTTGCACTCCTTCTCGGTGAAGCCCTCGGGACATGTGAGGGAAAGTCCATCGAAGCCGTTCAGCTCGACGTCCAAGATCACCACAGAAAGCGTTCGTGGCTGAGCTCGAGAAGCCACCACAGCATCCACCTCGACTTCCATGAAAGGGCCCACAAGCCCTTCGAAGTTGCCAGTCTCTGCATCGTCGAAGACCTCCACAGGAAGACCATCCTTTGGAATGCATAGCAAAGCTCCTGATTCGACTGCCCGCACGACAACACATCGGCAGACAGCTTCACCAACCTTGAGATACAATTGAGAGGAATTGGCGGATTGCTCCGCAGTGATGACACCCTCAGGGAGAGCCATCAAAGTTCAGCAGCTAAATCGGGGAGCCCTGCTCCCAGACAAAAGGCACGTGCTTCTGCTTGAGATGCAAAGCCGTGTGAGATTGCGTGATGATCAAAATTTCCAGGGGGAGGTCTAACAGCCCTCTGGTGAGTTTCCACACTCCACGTCCGCAGGTTGCNCAAAATAAGAGCCGTAAGAAGGCAGCCACACGCTGCTCCAGATACCCAAGCCACAAGAAACAGCAAGATGGTATCACTGCTCCGAGATGGACAAACGAGGTTTTGAAGTGCGAGGGGAATGAATGCGAGGCTCTCTAGCCCCATAAACTTGAACCCTGTTGAAGGCTGCAGGCCACAACATTCATGGAAAACTTGGAGAATTTCATAGTAGGTTCTGTATCCACGGTTTGGCCTGCTGTCTTCACATCTTCATTCAAAAACCCCAACGTTGCCATCATTACTGTCTTGTCATTTTCTTGGCAACCCTTTGCGCAAACTCTTTGCAACGGAAGGATATATATATATATATCAAGTAGATAAGATTTTCCAGCTAGCTAGCAATCTGCAATCATGTTAATGCGTGTTAATGTTTATGAAGGTGTCTAAGATATATAAGGTTTTAGCCCTCAGAGCAATGCTTGGTTAACAGGTTGAAGGCACTACCCTTGTGAGTGATTTTTTCGTGGCCCTCCTATCTACTTCCATAAAAACTGCCCCAGGAATAGGACATGAACCCCGGAACCACCGGCTCGTATTTTTGCAAATTTTTGTTGATGAAAAAAGCTTGCAAATTGCTTTGATTCATTGACCTGACTCAAACTCCACCACAAATATCGCCCGCGAGGCTGGGTGCAGTCGAGGAAGAACGTCTCGAAAGTTGAATCGGTGAATATCATGAGCTCAAATGTCATATGATGAATCAAATCAATATATATCATACATATATATATATATATACACATATCTTGTTTTCAAAGATTGAATTGTGGAAAACCCACCATATGTCATTGCACTGCGACAATAATACTCAAGTATGAGGGTCTCTCATCAGAAAAGGAACAAGAACCACATACACGATTCTCTCAACAAAAGATGCAAATCAACCACATACACGATTAACAACCCTTTTTCTTCAGCCAAAATGCAACATGACTATAGTTGTACCCGACCATGGTGGATAGGATTTCTATGCTACATGCGCAAACTAATACTACGACTACGACCTGCGCTTCAGACATCTTCAGACCACAGAAGTTGTGCATTGAATTGTAGCTACCGCATCACTGAAGCCCAAGCTATGCATATACTTCTGACTGGGGGTCCGCGTTGTGTTGGCTATAGTACCATTTAATATCATGTAATATCACCAAACCTTTGGGACAAACAAGCCCGTTCCCCGCCTGCCGTACGGCCACCTTGCCCTGCACCGGAAGGTCGCGCGTTGCGACCACGGTGTCGCCGTACGCAACACCAGCTAACTCAGAGGTAGCCACCTTGGAGAACATGGAGCAAACAACTGTCTCCCACAAAACCTTCATCAACCAACCAAGCACGCAACATCAAGCAATCAATCAAACCAAACTAACCAAGCAAGCAACCAATCAACCAACCCCATGATGCGCGCACACAAACACGCACCCATGAATAATGAAATAAATCTTTAATATGAGGGTAATAAAATGACACAAAACCACCTCAGCACATGCTCCCGCATGCGTCCCACATGGTTTCACCACTGCAAGGAAACATCATCCAAAAACATGCTTTAAAAATGCACACATGTCTGAGTCTAAGGATCACAATGCACGCGCCTGGAAACCCTACAAACAAGATGAATCCCCAACAGAATAAGTTTGTCTCAGTGCATCTGCACCACTCCCATCCCTCGGCTGGTATACCTCTTCTGACCTTTTTTTCTACGGTCCATGAGAGCCTTGAGCTGTAGGAACGCAATTCATTTGTCCTTCGCCATTAGCTTGGACAGACTGTTCTCTGAAGCAAAGAGGGCTCGGCCCACCGAATCTTGGTATGCCAGCCGCGCAAAGACATTGAAGGGCTTGTTGCCTTTGCAGATCAGAAATCAATGCAAACAAAAGTTTAAAAAAATGGGGGGGGGGGGACTCCTTCGCCAGTTTTTTGGTTCCAAACATGTCCAATTTCAGAATCTACATGTATCATTGGGTCGATTTCATGACTCATTCATTGGATTGTGGCCCAACCGTAACAAAGAAAACAGAAATGACCTAAAGAAAACAAAGTTATATAAGTTATATATAGTAAATTCTTCCCTGATGAAAATGGCACCGCTCCACATCTCTGACGACCTTTCCAAACATAATCCAAACATATTATCATTTTGAAAACATATGACAAGAAAACTCTTCAGGAAAAAACAAAAGAAATTCTTCAAAAATAAAATAAAATCTTCAAAAACAAAATAAATATAAAACAAAGCCCCGGCCCTTGCAGGATGTTGTTAGATGGCTTTAGATTTTTTCGGTCCGGACAGGCCCAAAGACACCATGAAATGGAGGAATATACAAATCGGTTCTTAGAATGTATATACTCCAAAAGCAGCCCGCCTTAATTCATTTCCCGCAAGAAGGCAAAACAAAAATATGTTGTATATCATACATATATGTTTGTCTTTTTTGCACTGCGCCCTCCCATATATGTGCGTGTGCGGTACCGTATGTTTATTTCATTTACAAGGGATGGGGTTGACTGTTGGGGTCATTCCTTCATCAAGCTAAGGGGCTGGTGGTCAACTTGTTGGATCCTTCTCGCAAGAAACCTTGACGTTGTAGTTGATCTCGTAGTGCCCGTGGCCCTCCAAGTGTCCAAAGGTTGCGCCGCGCTTGGCGGTAGGTCTCCAGTGTATTAATCACTGGGCAGGCCTTGACACTGGCCGCTTTGAGATCAATGCTTTCATCGATCTGCGGAAAGGAGTCAAGATCTGACAATTGGCCTGATAGCTTGGAAGCACGCAAAGAGTGATGGATTTTTTGAAATTATTTTGAACACATGTCTTTGCGAGTGTCGGTGTTCTTCAAGTATCAGAAACTCTGAGCAACATATGAAAAGAAAGGCACTGCCAAACAATCCTACTATTTATGTCATATGTACATCATAATTCACAATAGCAAGTGCGTATATCTTCATTGCATATCTTGTATATACAGTATACATGTGTCTCAAAATCACATCAAGACTATGGAACAGCCGCCAAGTGGCACTTCTTCTTAGAATCACCGACCTCCTCTTGCAAGACCTGGATTACATAGTCCACATTGAGATTCTTGAACTCTTGGACGTGAAAGCTGGGGCCAAGAAAGTCCATGTCCACTATATGCATGTGCAAGGAATTCACACTATTGTGACCATAGACGTGAAAAAACAGACCCACATTCTGCGACCACCCTTCTGCTTCTCGAACACCATTGACCCATGTCAATGCCGCTTCCCTCATCATCTTAATCTCGGACAAGGCATCTGGACTGGAGTGTGACTGCGGATAGACTTTCTCGTTGTCATCTAACATGCCAAAAACTAGGGCATTGAACCAGCGCCAGTGCAAATTACGACGGATCAAAAAACGATGCCGCTTGGACATAGATGCCTTCCCAACCCACGCAGGATCATCTGAGTCCCAGTGAGCATCATTGGCAGGCAAGTTGTTTGCAATAATGTACTTAGCCTGCCCGGTTGGGAAAACTTGGACCCAGCAGCCCCTTTCAATCACACTGGCAAGTGAAGCGGGACTGCAGCAAGACTCATTCTGGAATCGGAAACATTTCCAAACAATGTGACTAATAGCACTAGTTCCCCGGCGAGCCGGGGCGAAAGCTTCGAGGGGAAACAACCCTACACCCCAACCGGCCTTCAGTTTCAGTTTTTTCCATCTGGTGGTGTTTTGGTGGTGGCTAGTTGTGGTTCCGTGTTGTGTTGGTGGTGGTGATGTGCTGTGCCGTGATGTGGTATGATGTCATGTGGTTGGTTGCAGGGTGAGGTGAGAAAATGTGTTTGGTTGTGAGGTGGGGTGAAGTAATGTGGGTGGTTGCGAGCTGAAATGATGTGTGATGTGATGTGATGTGGTTGGTTTTGAGGTCATGTGATGCGAGGCGATGTGGTTTTGTGGCGTGGTGAATTGGGGGGTGAGGCGCTGTGAACTGCGAATAGCCAGTGTCACAGCATAACCGTCAAGACGTCCATTCCAATGCGCAATGCAACCATGCGATGCAAAACCCTATAAAGCTACGAAGAGTCAGAGTCACCACAAATGCAATGCGAAATGCAGAAGGTCGAAGCATTACAGTACAATGCATGGTAGAGAAAATTAATAGCACAACGATGACACCTGACAAATGCCACCTTTCGATTCAAATCCAAAGACAGAAAACGTTCCGAAAGCATCGCGACTGCCATGAAATTCACACAGCACGAACAAGCCATGAAACGCACAACACACTTGATGGCACGGATGCAAACAACATGACCAAAACATGCGACGCCGCTTCAAAACCGGTCCGACCATGATCCGACCAATGAAACGGACATCCGCACCGGAAACGCATTTTGTGGAAAACAAACCATTTCCCAAAATTGGAACTTGAAGACGCATTTCCTGCGAGGCGTTTTAGTGCAGGTGGAACAGTTGAAAAATGCAGCCAATCTGCGAGTCTGCGAGGCTTCCTGGCTTCCTCAGAAAAATAGAACTTCAACACGCATTTTGTGCGAGACTTCCTCGAAAAATGTAAGAATAGCGGTGGTGGTGATTTGTGATGGTGTTGAGTTGTGGTGGCAGTGAGTTGTGGTGGCAGTGAGTTGTGATGGTGGGGAATTGTCATGGTGGTGGTAAGTTGTGGTGGTGGGGAATTGTCATGGTGGTGGTAAGTTGTGGTGGTGGGGAATTGTCATGGTGGTGGTAAGTTGTGGTGGTGGGGAATTGTCATGGTGGTGGTAAGTTGTGGTGGTGGGGAATTGTCATGGTGGTGGTAAGTTGTGGTGGTGGGGAATTGTCATGGTGGTGGTAAGTTGTGGTGGTGGGGANGTGGTGGTGGTAAGTTGAGGTGGTGGTAAGTTGTGGTGGTGGTAAGTTGTGGTGGTGGTAAGTTGTGGTGGTGGTGGTGGTGGTGGTGGTGGTGGTGGTGGTGGTGGTGGTGGTGAAGGTGAACGTTTGCATATTGGAAGTTTCAAACTAAACTTCGTTTGATAAATACGAATTTGAATGGCTAGTGATTTCTAGTTGAAAATGATATGCGGCTTTCACTTCCGCCTGCCAGTGTAGCAAAACCAAAAATTGAAACAGGTTCAAACACGTTCAAACACAATGAAATTTGAAGCAAGACTGCAGCCAAACTCATTCTGGAATTTGACAAATTGCACAAACATTATAAATACTAAAAATACAAATTTGAGTTTGCTTTCCAAAAAAAAAATGTCGAACATATTCGAGGATGATATACTGCCGAAGAATTTCTCATGATTTTTCCAGTTGAAAATATTTGAAAACGTGAAGCTAACATGCACTTTTGCCATGTTTGGCCTGCCAGTGTAGCAAGAAGGCCTGCTTGTTTGCCGTGGAGCCAGTGTAGACTGCCGCGGCTTGGGTGGCGAAGCGCTTTCGGGCCGTCACCACTCGCCAGTGGCGCTGGACCCGTAGCACGACGCGCATGTAGCGGGCGTCTGCGGCTAATTTAAGTTTCTGAGGGTCAGCATTTTTCATGTCTTGGAGGTCAAAAGCAACAAATCAATCCAACTCCACAAGCACACCCCCGGCCCAGGAAAATCCTAATTCCATCATATTCCATCAAAATAATAACAGCAAAACCCTGTCCTCTGCATCCATGCTAGCATCTCCAACCACGGGCAGTGCGGTAACCTTTACTTCTTGGTCGGGATCACCACCCTTCAAGCACTTGCACGGCTCATTGCCCATGACGCCCGAACAGACTTGTGAAACTATAGGAAGCAATCTTCGACGGCAGCACAATTTTTCCCTAAAATGTGTTGACTTTTGACATCAATTTTGACTGAACCGGTTGCACCGGTATCCCGGCATCATCCTATAAGTTCCCCAAAGGGAATCCAAAACGCTTGGAAGCAATCAACATTCAATGCTTGTCCCACAAACCTGGGACTAGTGGCCGTCGCCTGTGATTTGAGCTTCCAATTTCTGTAGCGATAGGCGGTGCATGGTGATTGCTCATGACGCTCATGATTCCTATGTAGGTGGTCCGCAAAAAATTCCTCTTCAAACATTGACATAGATCATTGAATCACAGATGTCAAAAATGCAAAACAAATGCATGAATGTTTCATTCATATTTTCAATGCAGCAACTGGTCCTGACTGCGTGCAAAACGGATCATCCGATAGCCCCACCACTTGTCTACATAGCAACTGACTGGATGTCGAAAGCTGGGATTGCCACAAGCTGTTCAGCTGCATCAGCATCCTCTAATGGGGCTTCTGGTATGCCTGCCGGGATAACGGAGATGCGTACAATCTGCCCACCATGTTGCAGGTCAAAATCACCAAAATCAAATGAAAGGTAAAGATCATTCAAAGATATTACATCCCTATCTAACCTTCACCACCTCTTTAGGCTTTCAATGACTTCCAAAAGAAACGACTCCAGACTGCAGTTGATATAGTGTCACCTCGGCATGGAACACCACAATGCGGGCACGTCCGAACACCCACATGATTCCTGTGAACCTAGAATCCAACCATTGCATTATATACACTAGGGATAATTACCACCATTTTGTTGCAATCACAAGTGATACCCGAAACACCAATCGATTTCTTTATATATAAATTATATAAATGTTAAATGTTAAATATATATATATATACATGTACATACGTGACTAATAAAATTAGAGCCAGAAGTTACGTACTGCATCCTACAGCATATTTCAGCCGCGCTGTGGCAACCAGCCTGAGGTGTGCCTTGATGAACCTCGCAAAATCCCAGCACCACAAGTGAAGAAATCAAATAGGTCAGTCCGTTCACTCCAATCCTGTTGTGGGAAGGACCATGAAACATATTTTCAAAAATTTGTGGTTTTGGGTACTACGCCTTTTCTCCTTCAAAATTCCCAACACATCTTCCATCCCCGGGCTCCCTGACAAAGAGTGTAGTGGCGCCCGCCACCGGTTGCTCGAGAAAAAACAGCGGGTAATCTTGTGGTGGAATTTTTGTTTGACCCGTAAAGGGGTGCTAACAAGTCCTGGAGGCGTGTTTCACCTTCCAGAATGGCTGAAGGTAGGGTAGGCTAAGTCACGAATTAGCTTACCTTGATTGCGGACTTGATTCGGGGATGTTGGCCAGCTAAGAAAACCTTCGGATCTTCCACCCAATGCCACTGTTGATATGCAAAATCACCCAAACAGTTGATATAGCAAATACATTTACAGTTTATATAACCCCTTTTCTTTTGAGTGGTTTTGTGCATCAACCGTATTTGCAATGTTTCGTGTGACTGATTGGACCTCAATCTTTGAAACACTCAAAAAAAGCCTCGCAAGTGAGTATGGAATGAAAACGCTGTCCTGCCAAAAAGTACGTAAACTCCTGTTGAGATTTGTTTAGTTGAGATTGTCATCTTATCCCAGGAATCCCAGCTTCGCAAATTACCCAAATCATCCCACCAGATTATGTGCCCCACAAAATGCCGGCTGCCTGAGTTGGTCCACCTCCAAGGTTTCGAATCTTCGAAACACCTGCCGGCCTCGGCCTCGGCCTGTCACCATGTCAAAACGTTTGCATGTTGTTTCATGATGGGAAAGCCAGCAGTGTATTTGGGGGGGGGTCATCCATGATCCTGGAGACTCAACAAGGTGATACTGGAATGATCCACCATCTAAAAAACATGGTTGGTGAGGACGTCGAAGAATAGAACGTACTCGCCAGCCTTGGAAGTACTTTGACTAGAATCAAACCTAATGTTAGTACAGTATATAATTCATAGAAATCTGCAATGGCCATGAATTTTTCTTTTGGTTGTTTCGAACGATTTTCTGTGCAATGCTTTGGATTTACTGCATATGTCTCCCAGCCGTTGGTCTTTCCAGGGACTATTTTTTTGGGGTAGGTTGGGGGTAGTTTGATGTTTTCGGGCCACCAAAGAGCAATTGGAGAGCAATATTTTGATGTGTAGACACAGCTTTACTGACGCGCGTCTCAATGTCTTTTAGCTAAGCTAGCGCTCAATCATGACTTTATCATAAGGAGATGCCATTTTGCTGGGAAAAGTGGGAACGGAGAAAAGGCAAACGTGAAGGAGTAGTTGGGCTAGTTCTTTCCAGGTATCTCTTACCAGTTTTATCATGTAAATGTCTTTTAAATGTCTTTTTGGGGTGGTGAAGGTTTGTCTGAGATTTTGGCAGTTGCCTGCCAGTTGAGCAAGAAGGTCTGCGTTACTGCCGCGGCTTGGCAGGCGAAGCCGTCACCACTCTCCAATGGCACTGGGCCCGTAGCACGGGTCCACGCATCTAGCGGGCATCTTCGGATAATTTGAGGATCTGAGGGTCAGCATCTTTCATGTCTTGGGGGGTCAAATGCAACAAATCCGTCCAAATCCACAAATGAATCCCCAGGAAAATCTTCAAATTCCATCAAAACCTAACCCAACAGTGCCCAAAAGAAGACTTCCTTGTGACGAGCCGAACCCTGTCCTCTGCATCCATGCTAGCATCTCCAACCACGGGCGGTGCGGCAAGCTTTACTTCTTGGTCGGGATCACCACCCTTCAAGCACTTGCACGGCTCATTGCCCATGACGCCCGAACAGACTTGTGAAACTACAGGAAGCAATCTTCGACGGCAGCACTATTTTTCCCTAAAATGTGTTGACTTTTGACATCAATTTTGACTGAACCGGTTGCACCGGTATCCCAGCATCATTCTATTAGTTCCCCAAAGGGAATCCAAAACGCTTGGAAGCAATCAACATTCAATGCTTGTCCCACAAACCTGGGACTAGTGGCCGTCGCCTGTGATTTGAGCTTCCAATTTCTGTAGCGATAGGCGGTGCATTGTGATTGCTCATGATGCTCATGATTCCTATGTAGGTGGTCCGCAAAAAATTCCTCTTCAAACATTGACATAGATCATTGAATCACAGATGTCAAAAATGCAAAACAAATGCATGAATGTTTCATTCATATTTTCAATGCAGCAACTGGTCCTGACTGCGTGCAAAACGGATCATCTGATAGCCCCACCACTTGTCTACATAGCAACTGACTGGATGTCGAAAGCTGGGATTGCCACAAGCTGTTCAGCTGCATCAGCATCCTCTAATGGGGCTTCTGGTATCCCTGCCGGGAGCCCCACCAGTTCAGAGGTCAAAATCACCAAAATCAAATGAAAGGTAAAGATCATTCAAGTGTATCACAAAACCATCTAACCAAAAGACCACCTCTTTGGGCTTTCAATGACTTCCAAAAGAAACGCGGAAGTCATTCTGCAGTTGCAGAATGTCACCTAAGGCATGGAGTATCACAAAACCATATAGTTCAACCATTGCATTCTATAGGGATGCTTCCAGGTTTTTTGCAATCACATGTGATGCCTGAAACACCAACCGATTTCTTTGTCTCGCTTTTCTTTGCTTATTTGATTGTTTATTTAAAAGTGACTTATTTATTTGTCTAGGTATTTATCTGCTTGTTTTTTGTATTTATTTATCTGTTTATTTATCTATTCATGTATTTATTCATGTATCTACATGTTTATATACACACATATTATCTGTATATACATATGCACATTTGTCCCAAAAAAAAACTCAGAGTCAGAAGTTACCTACAGGATGTTTCCGCTGCGCTGTGGCAACCAGCCTGAGGTGCGCCTTGAAGAACCTCACAAGAGACCAAGCACAACAGGTGAAGAAATCAAATAGGTCACTCTGTTCACTCCAATCATGTTGTGGGAAGAACATGGAAGAACTATATCTCATTGCATCCAACTGCCAGAACCAATCTACGTATTCAAGGTCTACAGTAAATCATCCAAGTAAAAAAAACAAATGCAGCAGGATGCCATCAACAAAAACTTCACCAGGTGCACTATGTAAATACGCAAAAATCTGCAAAGCAAACGACTCTTCGTAGCGCTACGAGTATCACTCGCATCAACCAATGATACAAACATGCACTGTGCCACTCCACTTTTGTAGTTGAATCCTCATACACAAGCCGCGAAAGCGACGCAGCCAATCACGCGCATCTCCATGACCCATCCAAGGCCCTAATGATGCTGGGGAGGTGACCGTAACTCACGCCATGGGCGCGAAACTCACGCCATTTCTGTGGGCACGCACAAAGACACAAGTTAAAATCTCACACCATCGCTAAAACTCACGCCACAAAGAGCAAATCACACTGGGCGGGCCATTCAGCACATCCTGGCATCACCAAACCTTGAGGAAACAACGCGCACCTGGTAGGAATGATCCAAAAAGTCAATCAGAAAGAAGCAGAAAGAAAGCCAAAACACGCTTAATGAACCCGGACCCAGCACAACACGACCCAACCCAACCCAGCACAACTCAGCCCAACACCACGACTTACTTCAAATCCCAGTGGAACTGCGAAAGTTTGGCAAATGGACCCTATAAACACTAGCATCACCAAACACTGCAGCCACGGGGCATGGACTTTAAGTACATCATCTTACATTAACAATCATTTTGCTTTCAAAGAAAATCATGAGCAAACCTGGCGGCTACGAAGGTTGACAAGAGTTTTGGTGACGTTGCACGGGTTAGGGCAAGTGCGCAGTAACTCACAAATAGTTGCCTTATGTTGCCTTCAGCCACGCATACCAAACAGCCACATATCAAATTGCAAACCGTTGCTATGCGCCAGAACCGGAGCTGGCTCGTTCTCGCGCAGGAGCTGCCTGGATTCCATAGAACTGCGACAGACAGGTGCCATCGTCACAGGTTCATGATTCATCTATTGGTCTATGTTCTTCAACAGTTCACTCCTTGGTATGTATCTTTAATTTGTGTGTCAATTCGTCTGAAAATCGTACACATCATACAACATACGATGTTATGATCATAAAACCAAATGTGATTACCTGTTACAGGCATGAGTTTATAACCTCCTGACTCCTCATACGACATGATATGATCTGATGTGAAATTATATGAGATGATATGATTTGATTTGATAAAACACATGACACATGATATGGCATGCCACACTACGACCTATTATGACAATATATTGTGAGGCGATAGCATGCAATGATATGATAGGTTCAAGTTCAAACATCAAATAACACATACACCTCCCTCTCTCTAACGTGTCTGGCTCCAAACCGCCTCAAATGTATCGGACTAAAACCTTTGTGAGGAAGGCAAAATGACGCACCTCTACCGCTATGACATGTGTATGATTCGTTCATTCCCAGTGAAATTTCCATGGTGACGTCGAGGCAGGGCATTTCGTAATGCAAAACCGTGAGACAACATATAAGATTATTTGTTGACGCTTATATACTTTTTGAATCTTACAAATCAGGAATGATAAAAAAAGGTGGTACTAGTACTCTACAAAAAGGCTGGGCTAGAGTCTAGAGAAAATTTGTTCATCCAAAATCAATGACTTGACCAACATTGCATGAAGTTGATCAAAAATCTACTACAAAATGAGTCCAGGTTCAAACATCGGAGAAAGCAGGGAATCGAACATGGAATCAAGATGAATCCGGATACGTGGCTCCGAAATGGTTTTGCTTTAATTAGATAAAGCCGCCCTCAACCTTGCATGTTCTACGGAATGGCTGGAGCTTTCCAAAAGTTCATCAGTTTCAGGTTTCACCGTCGTTTCCCCATAAACCTGTCTTTTCAATTTTTGCTTATGAAATGGCCCTTGGCAAACAGCCTGGCGACAGGGATATCAGTTCCTTTGCCTGGATGAAGACGCCGTAGCCTTCCTTCTCTGCCACCGGTGTCACAGGATGATCGTCGCACTTCTCCTTGGGCCGCAAAGGGTCGCCGCTGAAAGTGCCAAGTCAGCAGAACTCAACCAAACGTTGCCCTAGATAAAACCTTGAACAAAACCTCTGAAGTTCCAGGAAAGGAGACTCTGAACTGCCCAAAACCATCTGAAACATCTAAGAATCTACGGACCTAAATACAACCCTCATTATGGGAAGTTATTCCTTGATCGCGAAAGAACGGACCTGTGATACCCACCCACCTTTCAAGTTTTGATCTGCCATATACCATACCCACAAAAAGTTGTCCCATCCTCCTCCTCTGGTGCTAGTGGCATAGTAGTACCTGTGGACCATGGAAAACGTTGCGTGGTTGAATGAGTCAAGTCAAACCTTTCGGCCTGAAGGTGTTTTTCGAGTATTTAGGCTTCAGGGGTCACCTATTCTTGCAAAACATCAAATGCTGAAATGCTGTCCTGGAACATCCAATGGAACACGCAACCAACTGGGATCTTCCCGAAGCTGGCTTAGCTATCAGTACATCACTTGTAGTGCTGTTGCTTGAAGTCAATAAAATAGATTGCATTTCCATGCGCATTTTCAACACATCTCAAGGGTTCAAAGCAATTCCCAGGCCTAGCGTCTTGCATTCGAGGGAGGAACTGCTGGCAGAGCTAGACAGGAGGCCCCCTGCAATAGAATTGCATACGGAGGTATGTTTGTGGCCTGGATCTGGGTTCCAGTGGGTTCAACATGGCTTAGCTATCCTTCCTGGCCAAAGATTAAATTGCCAAATTAGTCACTCGAGGTTGGTTGACACTGACTCACCTGGGATATGTTTGTTTTCGCATGTTTTCGCCGCACATTGAATCTCCCAAGTTGTCCAGATCACCTGAATTCTTCAGGCGGGCGAGACCGTTCGTTTTACAAGTCATTAACGAAACATTTTCACAAGGTCCCACCGCAAAGTCACAAAGGAACGAATGTGCTTGAAGACCTCAGCAGCCTCAGCAGCAACCAGAGCTCTTTTTTTTCTTGCTCTTCTGTGTCTCTTTGATAGTGGCTGGGCCCTTGGTACCAGACACTCGTTCATTGCTTAGCATGTCTCCCGTAAGCATTGTAACACACGGTCACATAGATGCCTATCTTGTACATCTCGAGGCCATAGAAAACGCGCCAGCAAAACATCAGAAGGCGGATCCAAGCCAGTTGTGCATCTCCAAATGTGTTCCCATGAGGGATTGTTTTCCTTCTTGCAGTTGCTACAAATGGAAGAAATGCCACGTAGCTTGAAACGAAGAAGCGGGCTTTGTATGCCACCAATTGTCACCAAGATAGCAGTCGAATCGTTGCCAGCCCATCTGAGCATTGCCTGCCTCCTTAGGCTACTATACATAGGCATAAGTTTGCCTCGGATTTCGTGTCGATCCTCGGCACAAAACTGACTAAAAGACTTCAACCTGTAGGATTCACGCACCAAGTGTGCTGCTCTGTCCCACTGTTTCTTGTCATGCAGCTCTGATATAACAAACTTCTCCTTCAAGAAATCATGATAAAAAGAGCCATCATCTCGCAAAGACCACTGAAGTCCTTGAAGAAAATTCAACACGTGAGTGTCTAGCAGGCAGGCCTGCTTACCAATTCCAAGATTTTGCAAAGTACGATCTCTTTTTGCTAGCAACCTAAGCTGCCTCAATCCAGCAATCATAGAAAGTGTGGTGTGAGCGCCAGCGAAGACTCTTCTCAGATGCAAACTAGAATGCCTTGTCCTTCCCAACGATGTCCAAAGTGAAGTCTCCATTTTGTTGCTGGTGGTTTTGGTTGGTACCTGAGAGACCCAACCGTAACCAATCACAGCACGCACAAAGATTCCATCATCTGTGATTTTTGCAGCTAGTCCTTGAGGAAGAAGACCAATTTTCTTATGCAAGGATTTCGCCTTATCTATCCTCTTGTCAGTTCTGCTTTTCATCTTTTGAGATTGGTCAGGCGTACCTATGATGGTACCAAGCACCTCAAAGGAATCAAATCTTTTCGTGGTGTCCACAATTTGAGCTTTCTCATGATTTTCGCGGAGATTGAACCATGTAGCTACCGACGCCCAGATACTCTGAGCACGATTGACCACCTCAGGGCTCTTGCCAACAAATGTACGATCATCTAAATAGAGAGCATGAAAATAATCCTCCACCGGAAGATCCAAAGAAGCTTCGACCTTGCGGAGCATCGTCAGCATAAGAATGTTTAAGACTAAGGGACCACAGGGGTCTCCCTGGGGTATCCCGTAGGATACCTGGATGGGTGATGAATGCAATGCACCATCGTGCATGACCCAGCGCTTCATTGTTTTCCATTGACCTACCAATAGACGACACCAAGGATGGCATTTTTCCGGCAATAACTTGACCATAGATCTTTCCATCAAATCCAAACTGACCGCATCAAATGCGTGAGACAGGTCGAGGCTGACCCCGTGTCCAAACAGGGATAGTTGATGGGCTATCACCGATGCTAACTCCTCGGGCCCTAATGAGCCGGGCAGGCCACCTGATGCATATTTTGGAAATAGCTGTCTGACCCAATATTGATTGCATTCCGCTCTGAGCCAAGTGGAGCTCCAGGCACGCCAGAACACCGACAAGATGCTGATGGGTCTCAGCTCATTTGGCTGTAGAAGATGCTTGTCCCGCTTCGGTAAGCAAGAGATTTTACAATGCCGGATGGGTTCCGGGATGCGTTGCACTTCTTCCCAGATCTGCATTGATTGCCAAACCATGTCTGCAGCTCCAATGTGACCTGCTACCATTTTCAACTCTTCTCTGGACCAATTGTCTGCTCCAGGACATCCTTTGATGGCGGATAACCTTTGTCGAAAAAGATCCAAATCAGGTCTATTTGAAGTCTTGTCATCTTTGCAATGCTTGAATGATCCACAAAGGACATCGTGTATCACAGTGACCCTCTGTTCAAGTTCTTCATCTGTCCATGTGTTCTGTTCTTTCCAAAATGACATCCAGTAATCACGTAAATAATCGACAGCAACATCTTTGGTGCCAGCTTCCTTACCATCACGATGTATGGTAGGTGTTTTAGTGCATCCTTTCTTGTTGAGCCAATCAGATGTGGCGGTGATATTATGTCGCATTTTGTATTGCCAAGTGGAAACCTTATCATTCTTCTCAGCAGCAAGTTCTTTTCGATATTGAGTTTCAAGATGCACCAACTCTTGATGCACCTCATCAACTTTCACATCGACGCCCCCATAGAGCTTCTTCATGAGATTCTTCGTTTGATAGTCAAAGAGGTCTCGGGAAATCCTCCTTTCAAGCTCTTGCAATCTACCAATTCTTCTCATTTGTTTTGCAAACTTGATCCTCTGTTTGTTGCCAGCTTTTGGCAATGTTCTTCTTTGCATTTTGATTTCAGCACCTCTTATTCCTTTTGTATTGGTCAAGTGCGTGACACGTTGAATCTCAACCATATTGCAGTAGTCATGTGGCAACTCCAGCAAAGCAAGCCAAAAAGCTAATTTGAAGACACAGGTGAGCCTTGCACAAGTAAGCAACCATGTGTAGTCAACTATCATCTGTTCTTGGTCATCATATTGATCCCAATCACAATGTGCCTCTACGAGATGACACGCTTCAGCCCAATTCTGTCTCTGTTCCTCCTCAAAGGCAAATTGAAACTTGTCGTGCCACTGTTTGTTTGCGAGCCATTGTGGTGGATGAAAAGCTTCACATGGAGAAAAGCGCCAATGCGGGTCAACTTTTCTGACCTCAAATTGGAACCCAAATTCAACAATGCAATGATCACTCAATTTTTCCAGGCGCTTGTTACAGCAATCGATGCTCCTATTGGAGATAGGATAATCAATGTTTTTCCTTCCATTCCATCTCGTAGAGTCAATGAAACTCATGTCGGCTTGCTCACCTTGAAACAGAGCAGAGAGAACCGATATCCAGCTACCTGAATACTCTTCATTCCAATCCCCTGCCATCAGCCATCCAGCACACCAGTTGGTCTCCAGAAAATGCTGCTGCAAAAGAGAGACATGATGTAAAATAGCATCTTCTTGCGGCACAACATAACTGTTAATAGCCATGGTGCGACCAATCTTCAAAGCATGAAACTGGCCTTTGTCCCAAGTTACTTCCTTGAGGAGGCAAGATGAAATTCTCTCATTCACCATTGTGACGATACCACGATGCCACACAGGATTTCTTTTCGAGCCAATTTCACGAGCTCCGGTCATGTAGCCTTTATATCCTTGCTTCTTCAAGAAAAATTGGATGCCAAGCCATTGTTGTGATGTGCAAGATGTCTCTTGCAAAAAGACTACCCCAGGTCGATTTGGCAATGGAAAAGGTTCAATCAGATGTAGAACCTTCCATAGCCCTTCAAGTCCTCCAGTGTTGATAGTCCAAGAAGTAGTTGGAGCTTCTTTCATTTTGCTCTCGTAGGAGGCAGGTTTGATCCAATCCCAGTCCAGAGATGCCTCCTCCGCAGTGCCCTGTGCTGGTAAGGACCAAACCTTATCCTCAAATGCTCCTGAATTGTTTTCAGTAGCCATACCACCACGGAGCGAAGGCAGCATGGCAACTGTTTTTCAACAGTTTGCTTTGGTGCCTTTGAAGGCACGTGGTTGCCATCCTTCTGTTGAGCGGATAGCTTTCTCAATCTCAAAATCCTTCATACCAAGTTTGTTCTTCACAAAGGTTTGCAGCTGCTTCTCCTTTACAATGCTCCAGAACAGCTTGCAAGGAGCATAGTGTCTTCTTTTACGCTCTTCTTTGCAACTGCGAGTCTTATTCCTGCTATGCTGTCTACCAAAGCTCAACCTGCAAAGCTTACAGACTGAGGCATGCCTTCCATATAGTCTGGTGTTCTTCCAAGGAAACTCAAAAATGATCGGCTGGTGACCATGGTTTTCAGCAATTTCTTTTTCTTTGACAAGAAATTTCATGCCGTACCTGGACCATCTGTCATTGGTTTTGTTCTTCCAAAACAGAGGATGCTTCACCAAAGAGTCAGTCCAGTACCTACGCAAAGAGGTATGATTGGCCAAAGGATGTTTGCAATCCTTTTCAAGGTGAAATCTGCGACTCTTCCTTAGCAATGCTGATGCTTTCTTACCTCCAAATCCAAGTGGAATAGACGGCAAAGCTTTTTCACAATAAGGGCATGGAAATTCGATCAACTGCGGCGACTGAGACATGTCAACAAACTTAATGGGCTTCAAAAGTTCACCCAAACTGTAGCCAGAGCGATTTTTGTGAAACCACTTGTTAGATTGAAGACCTTCTTCCCAATGCGTCATATGGAGCCGACGCATGTGACCACCAATCTTAGCTGCGGCTTTTGATTTACTTTCACACCATAGCACTTCTCCACAGATAGGGCATTCCCAATCCAGTCCATTCTTCTTGTTGTCAACTGGCGAGCAGGTTCTAAGCATGACAGATGCCTTAGTGCTCGGCTTTGAACTGCTTGCAAATCCTTTCTTCTGATCCTTCATTGATGAGCAGACCTTTAGCATGATAGATGCCTTGGTGCTCTGACTAGTTTGCTTCTTGTCAACATTCTTCTTTGCCTTGCTGCAAGAAGAAATTTTGCAAGACGATCTGCTAGATGATTTCCTAGAGCACGTCTTCAGCCAATCATCCTCAGAAAGACAACGCTGTTGTGGAGTTCCAAATTTTCCTCCTCCCCTCACTACTGCATCTGGAACCTCAAAGCCAATCTCCTGAGAGGTAGGTGCTTCACTTTCATCTTGCATCCATTCTTTTGGCCATCCCTTAGGGCCCTTTCTCAAAGCATAATAATGCCCAGAGTCAAGGACAAGCGGCAAAAGCTTCATCTTCTTCCAATCGGCACCGCCCCAAAATCTGGCCAAAACCTTAAAATCTTCAGCTGCATGGTCATAGCCAAAGATAATGATATTCACTGCTTGGAGCTGAGACATCGCAGTGAAGCTTAATCCATCAATCCATCTGAGTGGACGCTGCAGAACCTGTAAAAAGGAGCTGATATCAGTGGCTGGTGGCCCAGCTTCAGTTTGATGAGTCCATTTTCCATCAACTGCCCAAAAATCTTCCCAGGACTTCCTGGTTTGAATCAAATGGGAGATAACCTTGATACGTAGGTTCGTAGCAAGCAAATTGAGACGTTCCATAATCTTGTCATCATCCTTACCAGTGTTCACCTTAGCAAGTGAATAGGCTAAGGCTCTCCATCCGCAATCGCCTTGCCCCCCGGTATCCAGCAAAGAAGTGCTGGACCCGGGGCCTGGCTGTCCACCTGCCAGCTTCCTCTTGGTCTTGTTTGGTTTGAACTTTTTCACTGAAGAGCTGTTGGATTCATCATTTTTCCTCTTGCCTTCTGACTCATCCATGTTGTCAGCATCATCTGGGTCATGTACAGTTTTTGCAATCTCGGCTGAAAAAGGAATTGTAGCCGAAATACCAGCTTTACCTGTAGCATCAGTTTCGATTGGATCTTCATCCATTTCATTGTGCAAATTGTCCTCTGACCACCATTTTGGTCCAGTGATAGGTTGCAAATGTTGTTTCTGAACTTTGCGAACCTTTTCCCATTTGCGAATGGTCACATGCTTAGCGGCTTTACCATCTTGCTCAGGAAAGAGAACGTAAGAAAAACTATCTTGCTTCGCTCCTGGAAGATATCCTTGGAAAAACCATCCTTTGTTGCGTCCACGAGGCGGAGTTGGGCGAGTGCCTTCCGCAATCTGCCATTGATTCTTCTCTAACCATTCTTTGCCAGTCAAAGGGCCCCATGTTGTAGGCCAACCATAGCAAATCCATGACTTATTTCTTTCGGCTGGATCTTCTACTTGCACACCCAAACAAAGTCCAGATCCTCGCCTCCATGACATCGGCACATTGGCTGCTTTTGCAATCTCAGCAACTCTGTTAAAGAAGTCAATTGATGTCTCTTCTTTGTTTTGACCATACCAAGTTGCAGGAGGTTTTCGGATGATGTCCTTTTGGAGCTGAGCTACAAAGACACCTCCTTCTCCTGATCGCTTCAAAACCTTTTCAACTGCCGTTTGTGGCACATTGCAGTATCCAACCAAGACTTTTTCTTCTAAGTCAAACGTCCATCCATTGGTTTTGCTTTCCTTCAAATCCAGTTTTCCAAGCAAGTGCAAAGTATAATCTGGATATGTCCTCAACTTTTCATGCAATCCTTGTGGAATATAGTCCAAGACTGCAGTGATCCTAAGCGAAACCAGCCTCTCTTGTTTCTTCTCAACTTCTTTGCTATCCAAAGGTTTCATGCCAATGTCGTTCTCAATCTCTTTTGCATCAAGGGATGCAACAATTGCTTTTGTCATTGCAATGTTGCCCATGTATGGCAGCAAAACCTGTTGTCCATTCTGGATAGTGGCCATAGACTCTGCTCCCTCTGATTTTGCAATCAGTAGCAGTTTGGCTGTAATGCCATGTCCAGCTGCCAGCAATTGAAGTTCTGAAATCCTTGCAACGCTATCACATAGCGCCACTTCTCCCTGTGGTGTATTAGCATTCTCTAGGGAGTGTTGCACAGCATGCCACGTAACTATGCTACGCGACGGATAGGCTCTCTTAAGATCAAATCTTGGCAATGACTTGAATACATCGCCTCCAATACCTTTACCTTTGGCTGCTTTCCCTTTCCCTTTGGCAGTATTGTCAAAGTTCTGCCGTTTGTCAAATTTCTCCTGAAAGGAGTGGTAGAAAGATTGCTTTGGTTGTTCACGTCCTTCACCAGCTTTTTCCGAAACACTGGTTTTGATAGTTTTATCCAACCTTTCTGTCAAATGATCCAATCGGACTTTCATTTGATCTTTTGTTGGCCTTCGATCTTTCCAATTTTCAGCAAGCTGTTGAATATCTTTGACAATTTTGTCAACAACTTGTTCTTGTTCTTCGCCTTCTTCTTGCGTGTCAGGTAAACTCTCCAACATATTTGACATGTCTTTGAGAACATCTCTGATTTGTTTCTTTCTTGCTGTAGTTGTGGCACCACCAGCTCCTCCTCTGACATCCATAGTCTCATAGTCAGAGCTTTTGTCAGCAATCTTGGCTAGCACGGTCTTTTTGTCATAGTATGTTTTCAGAGCTGTGTTCCCAAAAGCACAACTCAAATTCATACCACCTCGAAGACAAAGTTCACCTTGAGTTGGGTTGAGTCCCTCATCGTCAATCTCAATCCAATCACCATCATTTGTTTTGTATCTTTTGTTGATGTACCAATCTGAATTGTCATAGTATGAGCTCATGGCTGTGTTCCCAACCGCACAACCAGTTGTCACAACTTCACATTCTTCTTGGCCATCTTTTGTGTCGTCATGATCTGGGTTCTGCTGCTTCGGCATGTCCCAGGACGCCTCATCCGCGGAGCCCGGTGCATACCTTGGCAGCCCCTCTTCTTTTTTGCCATCTTCTGTTGACTGGTTTGTCAGCTCAACATTCTCTTCCATGACAGCTAGTTTCTCATCTTGCAATCCAATGTACTGCAAGAAAAACTTGATCTGGACTTCTTGGCCAACTGTTTCCACAGCCATCAAGAAAGCCTCATCTGCTCTTCTTTTCTCCATCACCTTTCCATCTCCTGTCATCATTGCCGTCTCATCTACTACTAACATCTGATAGAAGAAGTCAAAGACAAAGAGCTTCTTAATCAAGTAGTTCGACCATTGATCAGCTCCAAGACATTCTTTATCCATAGTACGCACCTCTTCCCATAGCATTTCAAACATAATTTGCTTGAATGCAAAAAGGCGTTCCACATGTGAGCCTCCAATTATGTTAGCATTCGGTTGCAGCTTTCCAGTGTCCCCTGATGAAACTTCAGAGGCAAGTCGTGCTTCATCATGATCAGCGGTTGCATCACAAGAAGCAAAAATTCTTTGGTCAGCCTTTTCAAAAATGTCTTCATTTGATTGCTCCATGCTTTCAACTGCAAAGGAATTGTCCTGATCTGTTCGTACCCCATAACGAAATGAGGCCCGGGCGAACCACGAGGAGGTAGATCTATTCGCCCTTTTCTTGCTCTTCTTGGACTTCACGGCAGAGCCAGTCTTCACAGCTGCAGCAGCAGAACTGGCNTTCACGGCAGAGCCAGTCTTCACAGCTGCAGCAGCAGAGCTGGCAGGGATCACAAAGCTCGCGCTGGCCATCTCTGACATTGCATGCCCCTCCTGAGGCGCAGTGTGGCCTTCAGGGTGTGTAGTGATCACATAGCCAGGTGGCAGTGCCTCACCAGGAGCAAACCACTTGCCCTGGGAATGGTCCAAACCACTCACTGCCGGCATGGCAGGCATGTAGGGAGACATGGAGTACCCACCATAAGTCGTGTACGGTGACCCTGTCATGTAAGCTCCATCCATTGTCATTGGCTGCGACACCAGGTAAGGAGCACCAGGCATGGCCCCAGTCTCGACCGTAGTGGCGGGCACTTGGTATTCCATGCTAGCTATCAGGTACTTCTACAGAATGCTACCCGGTGTCTTTTTGTACTCAGCGACTTTCGCTTGACACAGCTTGAGCCAAACATGATAACGCGATAAACAAAAGTTTCTGGACAAACAAACACAGGATGGGTGATCAAAACCATGTCCGCAAAGAGAGCCCTGTTGAAACCTGCATTCATTAACTCCAAGCCTAGACACCTTATGACCATCATTGTAACATCAGAGTGTCATACTACACCAGCCTGTCATGTTTTATACAGTCCTATACAGTCCTTTCTGGGAAGCCTACCTGTGACTCTCAAACATTTGGTTGGCGGAGTAGCTGGTTGCCAAAAAAACTTCAGCCATTGCAATCGAGATTAAATGCCATAACTCAAAATTCGTCTAGATTTGAGATATTGCATTTAATGATATATAAAATATCTTAATGTCTGAATATCTATCTACTATAAAATTATATCTATCTATCTATCTATCTATCTATCTATCTATCTATCTATCTATCATGAAATCAAGTCCCCTGCATGCCCTGCTTGCCACATGTGCCACCCCACCCAACCCACACCTCCTGTGATGGACACTTCCAGATTAGTGTCCTGTAGGGATAGGCCAGCAGAGCGAAATTTCAAGGAAATGTCACCAAAAAAAATATTTCAAGGTTCCTTATGGTGTTTCTTCATTCTCCAAGTTTCTTCTGAAGAACGCACTTGCAGAACGCGACCAGCAAATCACCCAAACTCCTCTAAGCTCTGGTCCTCTTTGGGCGCCTCGGGCCCCCAAGAACCACAAGTCCCAAATGTGCACCACAAGATGCCAGCAAAATCCAAAATAAGAAATGTCGATGTCCTTCACTGCTCAAAGTGCTTGAACATAGACAACCAAACTTCGACTGTCCATCAAAAATCAAAGGCCCGCTTCCCAACAAGGCATCTATGTAAGTCAACATCGCAAACTTGCTGGGCCCAACACCACTGGCATCTCTTCATCTGAGTCGTAGATTTCTGGTGCCATGATGCCCACTGAAGGGGCCAGGCATGGCTCCTTCTAGGCAGCAGCAATTCTGTTTAGTTCTTCTGTCAGGATGTGAATTTGATTCCCATCATGCTTGACTTTTCCGAGTATCAATGGTATAACAAACCTCGGCATAGGATTCAAAAAAGTGCAACTCTTCATCTAGGATGGAAAATGGGAGGTTGCAGAGGTGTATGGCATTACCATGCTACGTGGCACCATGTAGAAAAATGCATTGTCATCATATACGTAACTATATAGATATGACTTGATATTAATATTGTATGATATTATTATTATATGCTGAAAATCATTCATATATTCCTGTATTCATATATATATATATATATTTTTTTACGCATATATATATTTTTCATGTATATATCGTGTATATATATATATATATTGCTTCAATCCTATGGAAGTGAGGGAAAACCCTATTGATGTCCGACAGTCAAACGGATCCTTCTCCTCCAACTTTTTGAGACTCAGTAGTTCTTGTGTCCTCCCTTCCATCGGCGCCTGCGTTTTTGGAGCAAAAACGAAAATTGAACAAGTTTGTTTGTTTTAAGCACCTGATGTAGGGAAAGGTGCTGACATGGTGCGGAAATCAAGAAAACCCAAGGTCTACCAAAAGAACCCCACATGTAAGATCCCCTCAACTGCAAGCCCTGGACCCTTTGGTCCAGGTGTGATAGCTGCTGTGAACATGGAGCCTTTCCGGAAGCATTTCCCAAACCATCCGAACCCGGTAAGACCCACCCCCCAGTTGACCAGGTCTAGAATTGTCATGTGTTATTTGTGATGTTGCTGGCTTTAAATCTAGACCTACCATCTTCAACCTTTAAGGATAAACGACAACCATTCCAAACATTTGAGCAAAAAGTATTGCAACTATATCAGTAACAATTTGATCACAAACTACTTTTGGTTCAAACCCGACAATGTCAAGCAGTCAAATCATGTATTCTTCGTACTGCATGTCAATTAATAGTTGTTGGCAATGATCATAGAACCAAACATTCAATATAATTCTAACTTGCAATCAAATACTTACCGACTGATGGTGTGCTGTGGCAAGGGGTCCGTGTGATACTTCTCAAGATACCTCTGGAAGATCTTCGTCGCTCGATTCACCTGCAGGTGACTGAGATGTTGCAACCATGTCTTGTTCATCCGCTTTGCGGGGATTTTGCGTGCGCGCTTCACATCCTGAATCCTTGTGGGGGTTTGCAAGTCTACTATTCCTTCCGATGAAGAGACAAACTATGACAAACTTGGGCACGGTATTCACAATGCAAACAGCAGTAATGGTCTTGGTGGCAGTGCTGCTGCTGGCGATGGTAAAGGCAGTGACACGGTCGATAGAGCTGGTGTCAGAATTGGAATATACAATGAGTGCCCATTCACTAGTTTGCTAGTCGTGAAAGTGATTGGTTTCGGCAATCATGAATCATGATATCCTGTTCTCAGGCGCAAAACATTTCATGCTGTTGACAAAATAGCAACGCAAAACATGAAAAATCAAACCGACCAAGTGCATTCAATGGCTTTTCCCCTAAACCTTCTACCTTTCAATGCCTTCCCATTACCATCCAACGAATCCCCTCCACCTACGACTTCGTCAGCTGCAACTTTTTCGACTCCCATGACCTGCCAGTGGCAACATTTGGCACGACTTACTAGAAGCGCATCGAAGTCTGTACGAACATAGCCGTCTCCACGCCCTAAACAAAATATTGTCCATCACCTTACACCTTACAGTATTCACTATGTTGTTGCGAATGTCTCCGCCCACGCCTCACCCCAAACAAGAAAGACATATCAAACAATAATCATGTAGAATCTAAAATGCACACATCCTTCACATGTAAAGTCAGGGCCCGATGTTCCAGAACAAAAACTCCGGCAAATCTCAAAAACTCATGTCTCCCCACTTTTTTGTGGGGTTTCGCATCTAACATGATACCGACGATACCCATATGCCATATGTCATGCCACCCCAAACTGCCTCTGGAAGGGACTCCTCACAGCCTAGATAAATTGGGCTACCAGCTTGCTCAACCTGGGGATCTTTAAGAGGTTGGAGATGGAGCAATTGAACACTGGCAGAGCAAAACCAATTCAATTACAGCGACTTCTGACAAAAAGGACCACCAGTGGGTTTATCAACGGATCCTTTAGGGTACCTTTTTACCTTGCTGTAATTCCGTCGGGCATGATTTTATTCTTGCAACGGACTCATGGCGCATAGACTGTCACGTGAGAACCAACATCATCTGGGATACATTTGGACGCCTATGGAAAGAAAGGATAAACAACATATAAATACATTTGCCTGTGCATCCTTAAATGCACAAATACATCTATGTACATCTATGAGTTTCCTTTACCCAACCTTTGTGCACACATTTTGCAAATTCACTGCCGTTTCGTCCCTGAAAAAAATTGCGAATCCTGACCGACCTCCTACCCATACCATCCCTTCACAGCGCCATGCTGGGCAACCGAACTGACGCAACTGGGGTTGAAGCAATCTTCCGGCTGTCAGGACCTCAGGGCCGTTGCTCAGTCAGACCTCTTAGATATGTCAATATGATCCAATATGAACCATCAGTCTACCATGACTTACCGATGTCTATTACAAATCTCATGCATATAAATCTATCTCTATGTATTTAAGTACTATATTGTATACATATACATGTGTTTTTCACCTCGTTGCTTCCCCTGAGAAATCCTGCTTGCCTCTATTCTCGACAGGAAACGTTGTCATCATTGGACGTGGCCAGTGCTGTACATAGAATATGAAACATCATCCGCGTAGCTGTCCAGAAACCACTTCTGAGCCCTGGAAGTCAACCACCATGAAAAAAAAGTGCCTCTCTGAAGCCGCAAGGCCTCTCTGAAGCCGCAAAAGTGTACAGTAAACTTTCCGCCCCTGTCTGTCGGGGCTTCGGAAACGAATGACATTAAACAAGCGCATCGCCTTTGCCCTGGGGTTTCAGGAATTCAAATGGTTCACATACTGTGAAGTTGCTTGACGCTTCGCCTGATAGGAGCCTATCCTTCCCGTCAATCACCACACATTTCACGAGCCCATTTTGTGACAGGTCTAACTTGTCCAAGTCAATCCAAAAAACGCTTGGGCTTTTCACATGCTCGAAGTAATATCTTCGATCCTGGTGGTCCAACAAGCTCCGCCAAAGGGTGGACGCCTGATTGGGTTTTGCAGGGTCCAAGACACCCAGAGGGACCGAGATCTGTCGAATCAAGGAGAAAACAGTCGCCACAGAGAGCTCGGAAGAGTTCACCTTCGGCACAGATCTGAGTCCGTAACTCAAACGTGCAAAACGATCTGCGGCGCGGTTGGTGCCAGGCAAGAAGGTCAAGCCGCCGATACGTTGCCAATATTCATTCAATGCCAGCTGCTGGTCGTACGGAGGCGAGTTGGTCATCACGCGGTACTGTGGGCCTTCATGAATGACCAACTGCCCCTTGAGGTACTCGAATATTGCCGAATTGTTTTGCGCATCTGAGAGAGAGACGTGAATGCTTGTCTTTTCACCATTGGGAAGATCTGGCGCCACTACACACAGATTATCTTTGCGTAGGGATTCCACTGCCTCTTTGACAGTCCCAAAGCTGTCGAGCATGTACTGGAGCCACGCGCCTACTGAGATCTTCTTCTGCTCTTCACATTCGTCTGCCCCGAAGTCTGCTTCCGCGAGATAAAGCATGTTGGCACCTAAGCCAGCCTCGTTCATGCCATCTGCAGAGGCAACATCGTAGACCGATGCTACCACGGATCCATATCTGGAGGTCCATCGTAGAGATCCGTCACCAAGACCACCATCTCGTTTCATTCCTTTGGGAAATGCCCAAATCTTTGTGTTCATGTCTTCAAACCAATCCATTGTTCGGCCAGTGTATGCATTCCCCTTGCCATTCTCGTAGAGCACTCGAGAACAGGCATGTACTGCAGGCGCCACCAACCACGCAAGAATCATCCACATGGCAAGCGAGGATGAGCAAGGTTGGAGTCGGAGTGGCAGGTGTTGAAACTAAGACGAGCGCTGTCAAAGTCAGGACTTGATACATAAGTCCGTCCGGCTCCAATAATCAAACACACCCAAATACTAAAATAACATCCATGCTGCATGCCACCTGTTCCCTTGGATGGTTGCTACACCTAGACCTTGAGAATGCCGTTCCCAGGCCCAACCCCAAGAGCCGGTTTCGAGTTCCCCGAACGTGGCGGCCGGGCACTGAACCTACAAGCTGATGTCTTTCGGTCCATATTCTGGGATGGTCTGGCTCTTGAATTATCTAGCTTTGACATTGCCCTCTCTACAAAATGCGATGAAGCGACTCTGGCCTACAAAAAGGTATCAAAAGGAACTCAATATACTTTTGGAATTCCAACTCCAACGTAGGAATTTATACAATGCAAACCATATCAGCCTGCTATACACCACACGTACCAACCATCAAGAACAACCATTTCTATGGAAATGCTGCTGCTCGAGCAAACACACACAAGACTCGCTTCAATGACTCCCAGAACGAGCTCCCAAACTGCCGTGGTTGTCGTCGAGGAGAAGCCTTGGACCTGCCTTGAGACCTCAGGGCAAGCTTCACCACCTCTCCAAGTGACATTCGAAGGACTTTACTTCCAGCCATTCCTCTGAGGTAAGCTGTTAGTTTAGTTTAGGGACAGTAATATTTGGGACATCAAGCAAAAAATGATAAGAGGCACTGCTGGATAATGGCTGGCAAGAACAGTACCAAAGGTCTGCAAATTGTCTGAGATTTCATTACGTGTTTTTTGTCTGCATCATGCCTTTCAACTGACTCACAATCACAAAACTATTAAAACTCATTCTACTACAGTGCAACTACAATGCATGATTAGCATTTAGTATATACTCTATGAACATGTATATGTATACATATATAGTAATATAGGTAGGATTCTGACTACTTCTACATCCTAGCCTGGATATCTTGCGCAGAACAAGTCTTCTAAGGCCCAGGCTCAACTGCCTGAATCGCAGCATTACGACCGTCCCAAACCCGGGAAACTCCTAGGGTTAGGAAAATTACTTTTGAATGAGGGTAGTTGATGTATATAGTTAGATTACTGTATGTTGAATTGATGGAGATTTAAAACAACGACTGTAGGTGGTTTGCCTGTGTATATCCTAGGTTCGTTGCAATTCACACTGCAGAGCTGCTCAAATATCGGTCGGAAAGGATGACAAATTTGCATAGATATTGTCTATGTATATGTATAATAGTGCAAAACAGCAAGATTTCATCCCGATGGTTCTCTAGGTTCCCTACAGCAGTACCTGAATTGAGTCCATGGAAGACAGGGAAAGGAAACGCAAGCTGCAGGCTGGTTGAAACGTGTGAGCGCTAGGTCAGCTGCTAGATCAAAGACATATCTGGTCGGCAGGATCAACAAAAAATGATCTAACCAAAAATCGTGGTGGCACGTATTTCGGTGAAAAGAAGGATCAGCCAAATTATTTGAGGAGATCTGAGACAAATAGAATCCAATTAGAAAGATGGATTCCTATCCTGTCTGGGTAATCTGACCCGCGCAGCGCGGGTCAAGGAAGGACAGCTTTTGCGAGGATTCGGATCATGCTAATTGGGCTCCAGCAACTTGATATGGATTAGCAGTGACTAAAAAGTCGCCTTAGGATAGTTTCAAGTGGGATTAAGTACTAACTTTTGACTTTCGGCAAGACCAAATATTGAATTTGATGAAGGCAGTCATGAAGGGTGTATAGTGAAATTGATTTAGAGCGTCGCTGTGGACATGCTTTCCGAACCCAAACACAACTCCGTATTTGGGGAAGGAAGCAAGCAAGGAAACACACAAAGGAACTGCTATTAAACTTGACGGACTTAAAGAAACACGTCTTACGCATGTCCGAACTAAAGAAACATGTCCTACGAATGTCCGATCAAAAGTGCGAAAACTAAGTGTGCAAGATAGGCTGAAATAAAGGAGACACATAAAATTTGCAAAATATAACAAGTGACTAACAAGTGTCAAGAAGTCAAAATGTAAAAAGCCACACATTGAATTGAGACACTAAAAATAGAAAACATTCCAAAACAGAGTTTCAAGAAGTGAAAGAAGACTGATTCAAGTTGATAAACAGCACAGGCTATGGAAACAACATGCAAGCGTAGAGAAACAGCAGGAAATTCGATGGCTTTGCCAACCAAAAAATCTGAATGGGCCTGGAGATGTAAATATGATTATATGTGATAACTCTTGTTGAATCCAGGGTGCATGAACATGTCAAAGTATTGTTTCCTTTGTGTTGTATATGTATATATGCGTTTTGAATTGAAACAAACAGGATTGCCCTTGTTCAAAAAATGTGCTGTGGTAAGCACATTTGCATGAAATTCAAGAAAACTGTTATCTATTTCTTACTTTTGTCTAACAACTACCCCACATTGGCATGCTTCTTGAGGATATGTTGTAGAAAGTAAAAGTTTCAATCAACTGAATGTCGCACACAACTGCTTTATCTCCCACGATCTACTTTTCTGAAGAGAAACACTGCTGCTATGCTCTGATTGAACAACCTGTAGACACATGTTGTGTAAAGTTTTGCTGCATTTCTTGACACCAAACCGCTTACAAGCCATGTACACTGAGGTAAAAAATAGATTGTGCTTATTGATGTTGCACAATTTTGCCCAAACCATGACAAATCGAAACTGAATTGTTTATCCTATTCGTTTTACTGTGAGAGATACATGACTATATATACTGTATGTGTGTATATAATTAAATCCCCTCCCCACAACAAAAAGGTATATTGTATTATTGTATATCTGAAAATTGACAAATCCAGACTGGAAATGAACAGAAATCCAGCTTTGCATAATCTCTTCCTCCTTGACGATTGACATCTCACAGGCCAATACACATTGCAGGCCCTGAGTGAAAAGTACTCCCCCTGTCAGTTTTCCTTATATAATATATATATATATACCAAAGTGATGAACTGATGGGAAAGATGCGTCATCTTACAAAACTGGAGTGTTAAACCAACCATTGTGACCATCAATGCCACTGAATTAGGATGACCATGATCACCGCACTTGGGCTGCAAGCCTCATTGGACGACAGTCTTGGCACCCCCTCAGGCACCGGTGACCTGCGACATAAACTACAAACGTGTGACTGTGCCGTTGCAAAGCTAGAAATGTTGTTTCAATCAATGAAATGCATCTATATACTTCCAAACAAATAAGCAGTGCAACAGTGAAACACCAATCCTCAAAACTTAACACCAATCCTCGGGTTCAACAAAAAAACGACATTTCTTGTGCTGAAACAATTTGTTTTGGACTGTTCCGCTTCCGGCAAGCTGGTACACGTGATGCTGAAGGAAATATGTACAAAATATGTTTCGCTTGAAACGGCCAAACATAAAAATGCTAGAACTCCATGTTGCGGGATCCATTCTTTCCAAAGCTCCATGAAAATCCACTTCCCACTTCTGGGAGCTCCCAGCGGTTCATCCCAGGGTGTCTCCGGAACCTTGGAGGGGATGACGATGCCCATTCAGATCCAACAAGCTATCTGCTAATGACATCCCAAAACGCTGTTCCACTCTCCATACAGCGTATCGAATTGGAGAAGTGCATAGTTGAAACATGTTGAAACGATAATAAGCTTGAGAGGAGGCTGATTGTCCTCTTGGTGAGTCGAACTTTACACAAAACACAGGCAATCCAATGCTAGCATGTTCAAAATGTTTTGGAAGAGCAGTGAGCAGGATATTTTGGTATTTTCAGTCACTATTTCACTTGGATCGGCTGAGCGAGGTTTCCCTAGGCATTGAAGCAAAGCATTCGACAAAACTAAATCATGTCTGCATGTCAAGAAAACTTGCCAACCATCAAAGACTTGCACATTGCAATGCAAAAACTGTTTCCCTCTTTCGACTATGTTTCAGGCCCTTGGTCTGGTTTGAAGCTTCCAAGATAGTACTAGTCTGGCACCACTTAAAGCATCCCAAAGTCCCTCTTGGCACAATACGGCGCCACCGTATCCGGCAGAGGAAAGGAGCTTCTGCAACCGATGCTCGCGGGCCTCAAACATTTCGGTAGACGGGTGATACAGGGCGAGGAAGCAACAGCCGCCACCACCACAACCACCACAACCACCACAACCACCATCATCACCAGCAGCATAAACACAACCTATGGTCTTTTTAGGGCATAGCCGGAATAGCATTTAATTTCCCCCAGAACGTGAAAAAATGCGTTGCCCAAAATATCTTTGGCCACTGCCACTCCCTCGAATTTCAGGATAAATAAGCATCAGGCCAAAGTGCCGGTCGGCGCCTGAATTGAAAAAAAAACAGGCATTTTCCATGCAAGTCTTCTGGTGGTTGTGGAGTTTGGACTGCACAAAAGTATTTTTGCTGCAGCTCTATGCTACACTTTTCATCTCATTATATACATACCTGTACTTGCATGCGTTAATATTTTCACAGCAAGGTATCGGGTTGAGGATTTGGGTCAGCATCCGCCTCAACCATACCATTCCACATGACATATCATGACATCTTTGTTGCACTTGTTGTCTTTTGGACACTCTACATTGCACATCTCAAGAAAATGCGGAACTTCATTGCTCTATATCAGCTGATGAGAGACCTGCATATATTGTACAGTATACCAACGCAAGGTTTGCAAGATGGATTTCCTACTGATAGCTGGTGCTAGGTTAGTTGAAGGGAGTCTCACCCAAAAGAACTGGTGCCCGGACCATGTGCATACATGGTTTCGGCGGCCGGTTCCAAGCTTTGATCCAAGCCGCAACATGCACATGCAATTTGTTCTGCATCGAAATGTGCGAAAACGTGACATACTCTATTTACTGTAGATACCCTTATGCGGTTGAGACCAATCACACTGTGGAAGGTTTTTTAGAGATCGCCACTGCTTGTACCTTCCACCATCTCATCAGGGGTACGGTACATTGTCCATTTCCTCAAGCTATCAAACGGCGCACGCAGCATCACATAACCTCGCTCCGAGCATCGTGTTGAATGCAAAGCGCCATGATACTTAGCACATTTGCAAAACGTCCTTTCATCCAAGAAGCCATGCGACCTCTCCTTTCCCCAGCTTTTCACTCAGCGAAGTGGCACTATGTGCAAGTGGAGCAATGCACATCCAAGCGCGACGAGGTAGGGGACGGTGGAAGTCACAAGGCAACATTCTTTAAACACAAAACTGTTGAAGAAACAAAAAGTGATATCATATCTATATACAGTGTACGCTGACTTTGAAAAATCTCACCACATCATGTCAATGTTTACATATTTCAGTGGATGCCCCGCGACGGAATATGCACTTATCTATTTCGTGCATGCAAAACACATGTTGGGATTGGAAAAGCAAGCAAGGTACAAGCAATCAATGAAGCAAGTAACCAACTTGCCCATGTAACCTTCTGCCTACAGCGTGTCGTGTCAACACTACCTGTTCAAGCTCACCTTGTAGATGATTTTTTCAGATGTGAAAAATGCAGCGTGAGAAGTCCGACAACGGTCACACCCAGGGTGTGCTTGGCTGCCCGTGCTACACAAATCAGTACAAATCCTCCTGCGCAATTCTTTAACATGCATCATGGCATCATCTCAAATTAGGGAATCAAATACAATCACTTCATAATCTTATCTAATGTCAACTGATAATGCTGTTGATGGAATAGCTCCTGCACCACCTTCGATGTATAAAACCCTTAAATTCATGTGGAACAACTACCCCAGGAATTCTATCTTAAAGTACACAAAGCAGTATCCAAATGATCACTGATTGTCCTTGGTTATCCTTGCTCGCAACTTATGACACTATCGGATAGTGATCGGAACTTGGTTGGTTTAAAAGGCAGCGGCCGTGGCCAGCCGCGAAATTCGGCTCTGCAAATGTGAAGCTTTACAACGGGCAAGGTCCAAGACGTCCGCCATGATGCCTGACTCTGCACGCTTGATGTGAATTGCTGCATTTTTGCCAAACAAGATGAACAATCGCTGCCTGCAGAACTCACAAAATTACAACGCGTGGAATTGCTGATTAGTTTTTTGTTTCATCTCCTTTCACCTTTCCTTCGATTGTTTCCTGCGATTCTGGAATGACATACAGAAAATATGTATGTATATATATATATATATATTGTTTCAGACGGATTAGATTTTCGATGTGGATCTATGATGTAGCTTCCCCATTGGCATGTCAGCCCCCCCACCTTTCTACCACCCGGGGAAATCACTGAAGAAGTTACCAGGCATGAACCAATAAATCCCAAGAAGATTGCATTCTGGTGGTTTATTGGGGCCAAAGAAGACATGAAAATATTAAAGATTGTTGATTCATTTTCTGTCTTCTTTGGGGCCAATAAAAAATAAAAGGCAAATATATCAAAAAATATACTTTTATACTTATCATTGGGGTGTAACCAAGAGCCTGTAACCCGAGGTCCAACCTTCCGGGGCATAAAGTCATTCAAGATTAACACCGGTGTGACGCTTCTTAGGTTAACATTGTGGACCAAAAAGCCTCTAAGGAATCCCGTTACGCCTAGAGAATAGGCCACCAGATTATACCCAAGAGCCCAAATAAAAGTCTTAATTATTTCATGTTATTTTTATTTTCTTGGGGCCATGACAAACGATAATAAGAATAATATCTACTTTTATAGTTTGTTGGAAGGGAGGGATACTAACAACCAACAGAATCCAATAGGCCGGAATTATTAATAAGATTTCTGTCTGGCCAAGAGTCAAGTCCTACCTTCCCAGTCTCTTAGTGGCTTCCTTTGGGCCTTGTCACAAGCCAACGATCGCGCCTTCAGATTGAGCTTTGATGATGGCCTGCAACAAGGATTCCAAATCCTGAAGGGCAATGGATCAAGGTCATTTGCAATTTTTGGTGCACAAAACCCAAAGGGGTGAATGTTACGTCGATGTCGCTATGAGAATCGCGACGATGAAACCCAAAAGCATCACCGTGAGAGAAAATCCGGCTTCAACATACCGCCAACAAAATACGACCATGCAGTTACTGATCAGCGCCGGCATGCGCAGGCCTCATCAGGCAAACAAAGCAAGCGGAAGGAAAATCCTCTATGATGACAATAGCTGGTGTAACTACCATACTACCATAGGTAAATTTATAATACAAGTCAGCAATGGATTATTAACGCCTTGCTGTCTAAATCTGGAGCTTTCAGAACTATTGCCTGTTGACAGTTTCAACTGGCTTGAATACAAGCATTTAGTTGTCACCAGGAGAACTAGCGGGGAAGTTGTCCTAAGCCACCTCCCTTCCGTTGCCAGGTAATTTTCTCGACTTGACTCAGGTGGATACCCAACCTGTTCGGCGTGCCCTGGGCCCTGGGTCCTCCTTCTCAAGCGCTGCTTGCAACAAACTGCCAAGCTCGGATCCATCCCCTGGCACTGGGGCACTTCTATTTGACACAGGCGAAGAGAAGGAAACTAGAGAAAGAAACCTAAAAACAAGGCGAATTTGAATGAACTCCCCGTGCAACTATATAAACCTATACCCCAATTATCCCAATTGACTGCTGGTTCCTTTCAGATTGAAAGTCAGCTTGTTTGTTCCCTCAGCCGGCTGGTTTCTGATGCCGAAGATACCATCTCCAAATGAAGCCATGACGTGAAATCACTATAGTTCTATCATGTTCTATCCAAATAGATGACCCAAATGAAAATCTCTCAAAGTAATCATTGCCGAATACTATCACACCAGTATATACAGTGAATATATCATCACCTACCAGTGCCAGTATTTGCAATTTCTCTCAAGAAATATCGGAAATCACCACCCTTTCCAGGTACTGTACCTAAAGTGCAGCTACTTGCTCCTAGTTAAGCAGTATGCAATGCTTAACATGGGAATCTCCATCAACAGCTTGAAAGGCACAGTACCTTCAATTCACGTCATTACAATAAGCCTGGTGGAAGATCCACGAAGATCCAGCAGGAAATCCCAAAACATGTCATATCAATCATGTTGATCTTGTTGCATGGAACTGTCACAAACCCCCACCCTTTGCAGAGAGACATTCCACCTGGTGTACACTTCCCGATGCAGATGCTTTACAAATTGAGGTCAGCTGAACCCAGTATCCATCCCAAAAAGTGTCAGCTACGGTACATCAACAGGGGGCCCTTTGTCGAAATACCATGCAAATGTATGGTCACGTTTTACCTCAAAAACATCAGGACACGATGAACATGTAAGAAGAATCCCTGGGTACCACATTGATGTGGGGAAACTTTTGGGGAACAAACCATGGACAACACAAGCACCTGTCAGCAAACCCTTTTCCAACGATGAAACACTGGTGTACTGGCTGTGCTTCATTGCGGCGTTTAAGCCGTCAATCTGCCAGAAATCAAGGCGCGCAGACAAGCGGTCCTTGCAAAACAACCTACTCAAAACGTGCGCAGAACCTCCCCTCCCGGACCATTAGCCTATGGGAGTCTACATCGAAGAAAGCACAAACCACCCTTCAGAGCGGTTTAAGTGAAATTGCATGGATCAATTCTAACAAAGCATACACGATTATCAAGAGTAAACCAGACCAAAAGGGATTTGCCGTGGGCTTTCTTCCACATCTGCGTTGACAACAAGCAAGCAACACCAGATTCCGTTTAAGTGCTGCACGATACAAGCACAGCATATGGCACTGAAGTGAATCTTTGGATCTCCAGGTGTTGCAGCAAACAAATTGTGGGTATGTTGTATCACTCATCATTCATTTCCAATGTCAAATCTCATGTTGAATTCATGTGAACTGGTGCTGTGGCAGGATGATCAGCCAGCTGAGCACTTCTTTCTAAGATGCCCACCCAGCCTATCCAAAACGAAGGGTATCCACTACAAACACCTCACCAGACCTTGGCAGGTTGATTCTTTGAGGTAAAACTGTCAAACCCCCAAAGTTTGACTAAATCATTGTTATCCCTGTTATCACGTTTTCGTCTGGGGGAATCCTGGTTGTAGCAAGACAACTAGGAAAACTAGGAAAAAAACACAAGATTCAATCACCCTGGCCTGGGGTGCCTCAAAGCTTATTAAACTACCTTTGCCAAAATGATGTTTCTTGCATGATAACGAAGTTTGTTGCATCCAGTTTAAAGTTACTCTTGTGGAATTCCACGTTTGCGCGGATCCCTCAAGATATGGCCGTGTTCAGTACTTTATATATATGCATATATCATTCATATTATGATTTTTGACATATTACGACTATGATTCAAAACCTTTACATGGATGATGAACTTTCACCCTTGTGGGATTGGCTGAAAATGCGGCGAGAAATGGAGCGGGATCTGGTGAAAATTCTTTGGGGCGCTTGTTGTTTGCGATTTAGTTGTATAACTGAAGAAAGTGGAAATCAACTGGACGGTAAACAAACGGTAGGGCTTTGTTCACTGTGAACTGCAGGTTGTTCACCATAGAAAGGACGTTCTTTACCTTAGAACCATTGCAATTGTTTTGGCATCTTTTGAGCCGACTTTGCTCCTGTTTTGCTGTATCAAGCCTAGCCAATAAGTACGACTACAAATCGAAACTCAAATTCAAACAAGTATAGTTATATCTATTTATATCTATACCTTGATGCATGACCAAGGCTGCGGTCGGCCTATCTCACACCAGGTTGACACCCCAAATCCCTCAGAGTGACTCCTCCATGATCTGCATGAGCTCAAAACCATGACCTGAAACTGCACTACACGAACCAACATCCCAACTCTGTGGGGGTGGCGGTAAACTGCTAGATCACTGGATCATATCTTGATGACTTGATGTCTATTTTGCTGAACTGCGGGGGTTCTGATCCATCCTTCAAAAAAGTTACAGGAAAAATGTTGCGAAAATACAACGCCAAGGCACCATATTCGCCATCCACGCTGATAATGCGCGAAGGAACTGGGATTGCATCCTCAGCAATAGCTGTCGCATTGTGCTTGGCGAAGACGCCACCTGGTACTGATCACGTCAAGTCGTCGCTAGAGGATGACAATTTTTGGATGAATCATCCAAAAGAAGTGGTGGCAACACATTTGAGAACACCCCTTCTGAAACTTCTCGAGAAATGAGTTAGACAGTTAGACACCCCAACCCATACAATCTATTACAGTAGACATAATTTTCGTGGAAAGGTCAGCCAAAAAGCTTGACCAACCCGAGGGCTTTGGCTTGCAGTGGGTACTTTTTGCATGCTTAAAAACATTGAAGAGGCTGTCATGTTCGGAACTTCGCCAAGAAGCAAAGGCATATGTAATTATGTTTCAGAAAAGCTTTTGTTTCATAATCTGATCAGGTATAATCATGTACTAGCAATTGTAACATGATGAAGCGTGACAACAACCAATTAGAATACCATACGTGTATAGTGAAATACTTGCAGACGTTTCACAAACCTGAGGACAATTGACAGTTGAAATGGAAGACCCTGTACATAGTGTGAACTACCTCTTAGGTGGCCAGTGTCATTTGGCTCGAAAGAAGCCCTATTTCCTCAAACAAAATACAGATACAGAAGAAACAACAACAACAACAACAACAACAACAACAACAACAACAACAACAACAACAACGACAACAACGAAAATAACGACAACAACGACAACAACGACCACAACGACCACGACAACAACGACGACGACAACAACGACAACAACGACGACAACGACGACGACAACGACGACGACCACAACAACAACAACAACAACAACAACAACAACAACAAGAAGAAGAACAACCAACAACGACAACGACAACGACAACGACAACGACAACAACAACAACAACGACAACGACAACGACAACGACAACGACAACGACAACGACAACGACAACGACNACAACAACAACAACAACAACAACAACAACAACAACAACAACAGGATGGACAACTTCCGGTCCAACCTTCCGAAATCGATGAGATCACTAGGAAGCCGTGGCCGTCAATGATGGCGATTCCTTGGCCAAAGATGATGGGAACCCCTTTGGATACGAAACTTGTTACAGTGCTACTTAGTCAATCCGAATCAAAATTTTAACAAACAATTTAGACACATTTAATAACAAACACTTGACCCAACAGGATAGTGCTGAATTCATGGAAAGGTTCCCAAATCCTTCAGCCCATTCCTTTTGACTTTGACCCGACGGATCACTGGTCTTTGGATGACGATGCTCACGGACCCTTCCGCGGCCTGTAGCCGTTCCATGACCTGTCGACCTCGTTCGGGTCTTTCATGGTTCAAGGCCATCAGTCGATCATACCTGCAAGCAATTCCAAAGCCCGGATGGCCTTGCAATGACCCCATGGTGATATGAGCCCCGTCAGTGACTCAAGTACCCTTTTTGTCTCTGGCGTTTTTGTGCAATGAAGTCTTGGTCCATGGTGGTGTTTTCTGTCTGTGGTGTTTTCTCTCTGGTGGTTTGGCTCTTTGATTTGCCATGGCTTGCCATAATTCTGCGTTATCTCATGTGATTTCCCAGCACTTGTCACGAATGTCCATTTCAGCGATGCTGTGAGACTGTGAGACCATGATACTCAGAGACTATTATACTCCGATTCCCTGATACTATGATCGTATGTGACTATGAGACTATGATAGTCACATAGTACGATACTATGATACTCTGGTACTATGAGACCCTGATACTCTGAGCATGTCATGTGAGGGCATGAGGCTATGATACTCTGAGACTATGAAGGTATGTATGGGGCTATGATCCTCTGACACTATGATACTGTAGTAAGATACGATGATACGATGATACTCTAATACTGATACTATGAGACTATGAGACTATGAGACCATCATACTATCATGATATGATATCCTGATACTATGATACTATACACTATGGGACTACGAGACTATGCGCTTTTGAGGCTACTATCACACTATGAAACTATGATTCTCTGATACTATCAAACTATGCTTCTGTGATAGTCTAATACTATGAGACTATGACAACTTTGATGCTTTGAGACTCTGATACTGTGATACTATGAGGCTATCAGGCTATGGGGTTTTGCGAACATGAAATCATAATAGCATGAGAGTATGAGAGAAAGATACTATGATACTGTGATCCTATGATACTCTGAGATGTTGAGACTGTGATGCTAGGATTCTATGAGACTATGATACGTTGATACTCTGCTACTGTGGTACTATGAGACCGCCAGAGGACCACAGTCTAATATTTTCCAGGAAATGTAGATTTCTTTTCCAAAAGGTCATCCCTCCAAAATATGCCACTTATACCACATGACAGTTTGCACACTTTCCATTTTCGTCCGAGTTTGTAATTACAGCATCTGATTCATTTGTATCAACTCTATCAACTCTTTCATTCTTGGGACATCTTTCGAATCTGGTATAGGAGATTGAACACTATATGCACCGATCGTCGTGGAAGATAAAATGTTCATAAGACCTTTACAAGCTCTTGGAAACACACAGTATCATCACTGCATCTGAGTCACTGTTGCACCGCCTGGTCAAGGTCCCCTGCCTCAAAGCATTGTTGATTCCATTCACCAACCAAGCTGTCGGGATGGACATCATTCACCATACACACCCGGCCGACAGCTGAAACGTCTAAACCGAAGCTGGTTCCGGGGGCGCGATCCAAACGGATGGTGAAGAAATGGGGACTTGGCTTCTTGGCCAGCTTGGCAGCTGTTTGAGATCGTTCTAATGTTTTCAACTCTTTGGTCAACTCCTTGCTGAAGGGCAGTACCTGCTCTGAAGCGTGGAGCTGAGGCATGGTCGTATCATCGGCATCATCGGTGTTCGTGCAGCACCAGAACATTGGTAAGATGCTTCAAAACAGAAAGGTGATCTCGAAACTTGATAATGTAGGGTGGCTTGATGCGAAATTTACTGGTCAATGGTGGTACTTCGTACTCACGAGCAGCTTTCGCGGGCCGGAAATCTGCCCAAAAAGGTCTTCGCCACGCTTGAGCCGACGGATTACCAGCCATGAAAACATGGGCTGCCTGTGGTTGCCTTACTGGCAGTCTCTGAAAACCCAGCGAATCGAAATGAGTCGAATGAAACAAGCCCTGGAGATCCTACAGTCCTACAGGCCCTCAGAAACATTGTCTTGCTGGCTCCTTTCACCCTCTCATTCAAAAGCTCAGGCCACCCGCAGGCAAATACAAGTCCCATCACAAGTCATCAAGCATGTCCATGCTCAGCTGAAGCCCCTACAAGATGTATCAGCACCAACCACGACCAACCATCCTTCCAAATCCCTCAAATGCCAGGGCATGACTGGCAATAGTAAGTCAGAGAACCGTAGGGTGAGATTGAGTTATCTAAGAATTGGTGAGTTATCATGATGGAGAATGCATTCGAAGAAAAAAACAAAAAGTACTTCTTGCAATTGCAGATAGAGATGCATAGATTCATGGTTTGCCACAAGCACCACGACACCAGCAGCGACTGCCTGTGATTGGTACTGAGGCACTCAAGCGGTGATGACTGGTTAATCGACTGCCATTGTCTGGCAACTGCTCACCATCCAGGTACCAGGAGGTCAAACTCCCCTGGTAGCAAAGCATGTTGAGATGTGAAAGTTGTAGAAGAAAATCATGGACCCAAAGCCATGGAATTTGTAGGTCCTTTCTGTGCAAAGCTTTAAAAAATAATGCAAAAATGTTCAGGTACGATGCAAGAATTAATGCAATATACGTTCTCCCTGTTGATCCCTTTGCCATGACACCAAACCAAAGCTACAAGGTCTCGTTCTTTCATCATGCATATCATGCATGTCATACCCCTCCATTGGGTCTTGCCTTGCGAGCACGCTCGCTAGCAGCCTCCTACAACGGTCTGAGGTGATACGAGCACAAAGAAAATACATGGTGGCAAACTACAGCAGCAGAATCCCTGTGGATTTGATTTAGACTGGTAATGAAAGCATTCTGCAAGAAACGGAAGTCAGTAGAGACTTCTCAACAATCCCCCCAACAAGTAAATCGCGATACAGCGAGCTAAGTGTACTTGCTTGCTTGCCTAATGATGCCTATACCCTACGAGAAAGCCAGATGCGCATGAAACTTTTCATTGCAAGCAAAAACACCCTTCAGACTTTGGGCCCGGAAAGACTGTACAAGGAGCATGATTTTATGCTTTTTATGCCACAGCATACATATTCGTTTCATTATACTTTGTCCATGCGACAACCTGGATGATCACATATTAAGTCAAACTGTAAAGCTGGTACCCGAATCCCAAGCTTCCTTCTAAGCTTACAGTAACTATCTTCTCTGCTCTGCTGGGGGGGTAGGCAAAGCATTTTTACACGTGGCGTCTTCTTTCTTGGTGACTATCGGTTTGCCTCAGCACCGGTCCCTGCATGCCCTAGCCTCACCAAGATACCAATCTGACACACTCTGGCGACTTGTCATCTGACACTCCTGTGCTGGGCCGGGTCGGTTGCCTCGATCGATAAGATAAATGACTTTCACACGAAGATCTACCATCTAGTGTTTCCCTTCACTTCTCTTGTTTCACCTGTCTATCCTTCCCGCTAAGTAATATATACTTTTTCTACATGACTAAATGTTTGTTCAACGCATCTAACCTTGCATCTCCAAGTCACTAAGAGATCTCAAAATTTGGGTCAAATGGCCAGAATAACTGGAAACTACTAATTCCCCCTTTGACCCTTTGACTCACACACAGATGTAGATATATGTATATTGTATATATATATATTGTATATATATATATACAGGTAAGGGTATATATATTATTTTTTTTTACTTTTGTGTGTGCTTGTGCGTGTGCAAATCTCTATAGTTAACGTCATCATGGCTCTAGTGCAGTTGGGGGCTGAAATCATGTAATCATTTAGCTAGTCATCAACTGAAACAAGCGACAACAAACCCTTGGCCTGATGCAAGGGGTGTGACAATAGCAAATATTGAGCAAATGAATCCCAAAAAACAAACAGAGAAAAAAAACACAGGAAGTTGCAACGCGCATAGGTATAGATACAAATACTCAATGTTTCGCTGTCTTTGGGAAGAGCTGTTGCAGAGTACAAGCAATCTTTCTCTCTCCCGGTCAAAGGTTTATACTGGCCAATCAATGCAACATCAGTGGCAATCCCATCTCTCGTCACATCCCTCATCCGTCTCTCCTCTCTCTCAACATCGGCTGAAGCTGTCTCATCCTCGCTCTGCGAGCACTGAGAGCTTCTGCTACCTTCAGCATTTCTACAAAACACCCAAGCAAACAAGCATCAAACACCAAGGATGCCAATGTTGTCAAAACTGCAGCGCATCGCACAACTCATGATCGTCGCAAAGGGAAAGGGATCTGCACAGCTTTCCCCTGCCTGCATCATCCGTATCATCCTCCTTTTGAGAATGCAGCTGCTTGTTCTTCAAAGGATTGATGATGAATTTGAAGCCTGGCTTTTGAAAATCCATCATCCACCAAGTGGGGGACATCTCTACTATAGATTTTGCCAAGTAACCAAGGGGCCGAGTTTCCATCAAACTCAAAAATTGGGCCCTGGACATCTCACCTTGGCTTTCCCAATGGCTGGCGGCTCGACCCGCATCTGAAGGGTTGGTCGGGGAGACTTACAGCTTCAGGATTAAAGCCTAAACATGCGCTGATATGACCAAGTCAATACTACTAGTATCATTACTACTACTTGTACTTCTACTTCTGCTTGTACTTCTAAAACTACTGCTACTAATATTACTACTGGGTAGTACTAGCAGTAGTAATAGTAATAGTACTACTATATTGTTACTGCTAGAACTATTAGTACTACTATTATTACTACTAGAACTTCCACCACCAGCACCACTACCACCACCCACACCACAGGGGGAGGTACCATGGGTTGGGGGGCGTGCCACCCAGCACTGGCTCATTTATTTGATTGCGTTTTTATCCACATCGGGATCATAGGGTATCTGTATCTGTGTGTATGCATGAATGTCTGCATGCATGTATGGAATGGAAAGGGATAGAACGGGTCCGGGATAGAATGGGACGGGATGGGATGAGATGGATGGGATAGGATAGGATTGGATGGGATGGCTGCACGCACATGCATGTATGCAAAATTGATATCATTTAAGGTTCCTTCAGTACGTGTCTAGAAGAAATATGCGCAGTTTCACCAGTACAAGTCCAAGGTAAACAAGTATGTAGCAAGTAAAAACTCTACTCAAAAGGTCTCTGTGCATATGTCCAATGAGTGCATGTTTGTTGAACAGACTCAAAACAAAATCAATTTTACATGTTCCATACAAGCACATCATCCGTCTCTTTCTGGGTCTCCCCTCACGGTATATGATAGCACATGTCTACAGAACATATATCAAGGAGACACTAGGTTGGGACATGAGTTTGGAACATGTCACGATTGAGATCTTGAACTGAGCTATGCCCCAAGCATCATAAAATGCATTTCCGGCCTAACTGCAGCTCTCTCAAAAATTCTTCACCGAGCCATATCCAGGAAGGAAGGAGTCCAGTCTCTCTTTTCCAATTCCAGTACTTTCAAGTCAAGGAACTCATTTGCAATCCATTCCTTGGTGCTTGGGGGGGGGGGGAAAGGTGCAATTCTGCCGTGTGACTTTTTCCTGTCAAGTTGAAAAGGTCCATCGGACTTTTGATCTTTGGACGGAAAGGTAATGAATATAAACATCCGGAATCCATAAAAAAATACAAAAATGACTATTTACATATGTGTACATCTAAAATGTCGATATGAATGAAGATATCAAATTGTAAATATGTCCATGTATATATATATATATACATGTGTATATATATATATAGATTACAGAATGACAAACATGTATCCTCTAAGACTGGATCATTCTGATCTGAACCTCATGTCAGTATACCAAAAATGCCACACCAAAAACATACAAAGACATGTTCTGTTCAAGACGCATTATGGGATTCTCCAGGAACACCCGGCCTAACCAACATACCATAACAGTCCATAACCATCCATAACCGGTTCAACCAAGGCGCACTTCCAGCAACACGTCGCCAGACCTCAACTCGTGTTCAGCCGCCCAACTTCGTGCGGTGACCTTCTTCACCACCACCGGCTCCGGAGGAAGTGAGGCTACACCAAAGCCCACCTACCAGTTAGGACCGAGTTGAAACATGGATCAACATGATATGGAGTTGATGTAATTCTTCCAAATAAAAACATATTATCTAGATGATATTACATGAACTGGGTCAGGATTAAATACGAGCAACTGTATCTCGTTGTGCTCCCAAAAAACGTTGATCTGAATCTCTGACTGCTTCATTCCTGAAAGACTATTCCCAAACCTGTGACTTGGCTTTCTTTTCTGGGAGACGTACATCTTGTGTCCTCAACAAACACCAACACCTCAGAGACTTTTCCATTGGGCCTTGGACACCTCTGGTCCGGCCGTCAGTTCGCGGACCTGCCCAAAAATGGGCCAGGAACAAGGGAATTCATTTAGGACATGGAATGGAATTTCGGGGTCGGTATCCGTACAAATATAAAATAAGTGTATACAGAAATAAGAAAGCGAGCGAGAGAGAGAGAGAGAGGCGGTTCCATTAAAATCACCTATGAACCTCCTACATGTAGCTCATCCATTTTGCTGGAAAAGGTGCCGAAAAGAGAAAAAAAAAGGCGAAAATTGGAGCTTGTTGCGGGTCTGCCAGTCACAATTTAAGAGAAAAAAATATAACAAAAGGTAACCCGACACCTCGCAGTCCTCGCAGGTCCTCAATTTTTAGCATTTTTCACTACATGCCCCATGTCTAACTCACATCTTACCCACATACCCACCCCGAAAGTGTAAGCTACATTTAGCACGACCGACACCAAGGGTAGGTAGGGATGGTATTCTGATATCATGCGTGTTGTCTGCATTCTTCACCACAGACTATGGCTCATTTTTCTTTATATCGGTGGGATATGGAATATCTTGATAAGTTCCATAGTTTATATAACCACGATCTGGCAAATTAGTCTACATGCACCAACCTAAAATGCTTGATCCCTGCCGGACAGACTCCCATAGTAATTGTGATACTTTACACTTCAGGATTTTTCAACGCAAGTCGTTTGATTTTAAAAAGCTACTGTCAAAAATCTGCATCCAAGAGGTTACAATACATTGAGGTGACATGTATAGATATGTCAAATCCCATTTGCATAGATTCACAGTCAATACCGTATGTCTTTTGTACATTTTGTAGGGCGCACAACAACTCGCAATTTGATTGTATATTGAAAATCCTGCAAATCTGACATAGGCATGCACACTACGTTGCGCTGCAAAACTGTCGTTTCAACCAGTCTCTGTTCCTCGTGTCTCACCCCAGAAAAGTCACACCGTGATGGTCCCATGACGTTTAGGTGCTGAAGGGGAGGAGGCCCACCATGAGCTGAGATTCTCCGGCATTCTGCCCTTGTCGCTTCTGTTTTGCAGAATTGTTTGGGGCTTGTCCACTGGTTTTCATATGTAAGTCTCACATGAAATCCACCAACTTAGCTATGACCTGGGTCCAACAAAACACCCGCTGATCTACATGATAAAATCATCACATCTGTTTCATTGAATTTGCTGAGTTGGAATTGATGATACTGACCAACTGAAACTTCGAATGTTTTGCAGGTGGTGGTCAGTTGCTTGTGCAATTCTTGTTGGAGTTGAAACCTGTTGAGTAAAATGAGTAAAGATGGGTGCAGATTCTTTTCATGTCTTCTCTCGATGAATCCTGCATTTGCCCTTTGGCCAGTTGCAGCCAGCACAGCTAAAGGTCCAAGAGCCACGATCATGGACACGTGAAAACAAATGTTTGTGAATGGAAAGTACGATGATTCTGGGGACAAGAACATGGAAAAAGGTCTGGGAAAAATATGGTTCTAATTTTTCTCACGTCCTGAAAACATTGATTTTATTACAGCATGTTAAAATTCTGTGGACTTTTGATCTTCACATGCAGTTTTATCTCTGCTGCGCTACGCAATAGTGTCCATGAGATAACAAACAATGGAATGACCCATGATATGTACACGCATTGACCGGATAAGCCCATCCACATAATCTTGATACTGATCAATGGTTCGAACATTAAGAGTGCGCTGCAATACATTCTTCTTTACAGCATGTGCTTCTCCAGCATGTGCTTCAATTTGCACTTCCTCATACTCTGCTTTTTTTCTCCGCAGGTGGGACCCTTCGATTGTGTCCGTTGAACTAGGGTGATACGGCAAAAACTCATGGCAGCGACAGGGATCCCAAGAGAAGCTACAGTTTGGCAGCAAGTCAGAGATCATGATGCAGGAAAATGGGGTCATCGACCAATTTGGAAGACAGGCCGTTGACAAGTTCTCGTCTCGTGTCAAGGCCCGAAAGACTTCGAGTGATGTCCAGGCTAGCACTTCCCAAAGCATGTATTGATACTTGATGATGGCTACCGCATTGCAGGTTCCCAATTTAATTGCCATGGTCAATTTGAGATGATTTCTGAAATGTTCAGGAGGGCAAACTAGACATGATGGAGGTGTGGCATGTCCGGTACAGTATAGTCTGATGGCCCTGCTTCTCCCCAAATCCCCTGGTGCACACACTTCTGCTCTCGCACTGGACGTCACGCATCTGCTTTCACAAGCGCAAGCAAGTCGTTTCGCTGAGAAAAAGGGGGAAAGATTCGCAGGCAATCCGCACACAGTCGTAAAACATCATGTACAAACATTCACAAAAAAATACAATTACACACATGTGTAAACCCCCTAGAGGCTTATATGATCACATTCACACACTGACTAGTTCGCGTATAAATTCCCACAGAAATCCACAGAAATGACCCTTGGTTGGATAGGTTGAGCCACAAGATGCAATGAGCAAGGTCATCAGTTAATTTTCTGGAACCATGTATGGCACATTTACCATTATTTCCCTACATTCAGGTTATGTTTATGGTAAATGTAGGTGAATATACCGTACATGGATGGAACCATGTCGTTTCAATTGCGACTTGTTTCAACTGCCTTGCCATCTGGATTCCTTCAGACATTGCTCCGAAGGAAGCAACAAATCATGACCTTCGTTTCACGAATGATTGATCCCCTCATGTTCGCCCCACATAAAGATTATTCAATAAATGGACACAAAAAAATATATATATATATACATGCCATAGACGACTCAAAAAGGAATCTTGAGATCATCCCATGTGATTTCATCGGTAGGCATACAATTTTTCAAGTGGCAATGCGCCCGCGACTCTTTCAAGCGCGCAGAGTTGGTAGCAAAATCATGCAGGGCAGGCCACCCGACAAGACCATGAATCCATCCAAGCTTATGGCCCACTTATGGCAGAAGGGCAACACCAATTGAGAGCTCTGTAAGTGAAAGATCTACTGGGGTTTTCATACCATGCTCTTTGAGAAAACGGAAGTCAAAGGGGCTTGCCATAGATGAGCTAAGAGGTGAAAAGGAAAACCAAACATTGTCAACGTATTCAGAATCTGAATGGTGCTAGATAGTACATGCAAGAAATAGCATGTGAAACTGTCGGTAAGATCTGAAACTAAACACATGTGTCGCTTCAAGAAATGTAAATGGTAAATGGTTGCGAATAGGGCAGCATCAAGTCAATAAACTTAAATAAGCGCAATGACCCAATGCTATAGCAGTTGAACAATGTTGAACAAAAGTGAGAAGGGCAACGAATTCTTTACATATATTGAAAAATTGGAAATCATATAGCAATGATAATGCGAACGAAGAGAGGGTTCTTGCCTAAGAAGTTGTTTTGTGAACGGTAAAGACTTGCTCCCTTACAATCATCTGCTTGCAGAGACTTAAAATCGCTAGTAAAAGTAACATAATAAGGATAGCTTTTGTTGATTATGATTGTGAACGATCATGCTCAGCGACTTCTGTTTCTCTTGCAAGTTGGTTATGACTAGGCCTTTGCAATATGAATGCATAGAACATGACTCCGACCACTACGCCCATTGAAAACGTTGGCCAATAAATATGGTTGATAGTTGATTTATCTGCTACAATCTGCCTGGGAGGAAACACCAAGTTCAAAAAATAGTCTAAAAAAAGACTATTTTTGTTGCAGGTACCAGTAGTGAATATGCTAAACATTTCTTTATCCTTTTCAACCTGCTTTGGTGAACATGCAGAAAAACTTATCTCCTACAATCTGAAACCAAAAAAGGCAAGTGACTCCTACCATGCAACCAAAGGTGCTGAAATGCGCAGTAAACACCACTTGCTGCAGTGCTGCTAAGTAGTTACACAACAAGACACGCCGGGTGAGACCTATATTTACCCCTCCACAATCTGTTTTCGACCTTCTCGGTTTATGCTCGACACTTTGACGAGCAAATTTTGCACAGCACAGGAGTGGATTACAGCTGCAACTGCGTGTATGGCTTGATTAGTGTGAAAACATGGTGCCTAGGAGTGTCAACGTGCGCAACTTGCCGTGTATTGAACACATGCAACACGACCCTCAAACCTCAGAAATATGTTTTTCTCACGGTATTATGAACTGCTGGGAAAGAGGCAAGGAAACTCTTGGGATTCCATGTGTCCTGATGCATGACTACTTCCACATCAAAATCTTGAGGATCATGATATCATCTGATACTATTTGATTGATGTTTTGATATTTCATTGGGTTACCTAAATGTAAAATATTTAATTCTGTGCTTAAAAAAAACATTGTCCTTTTGGCGCAAACACAAAGTTGCACGTATCAGCTATCGTACTTCTCTTGGTACGGCAGCTCTCCAAGTTCAGGATCTTTGATCAAACATTCATAGTCCTGGGAAGCCCAAAGGAGTGGAGCATCCCAAATTTTTTGTCAATCCGCCGTCATGGAGAAACTCATCTCGTTCATAAAGGATCAATGTTGGCTGTATGATGCTGCTGTATGTGTCCGAAAAAATGTTGGAACACAAATGAATGCCTGCAGAAATTGCACCAAAAATCTGATTACTACCTACCAGGGAGCTTGATGTACTCTAAATGAGCTCTCGAAAAACTCTCGTCGCCACGAGGGACAGCAACGGATTTGCACCGCCGGCATTACCGAATTGACACCACTGCAACGGCCTAGTTTAAGTCTCAAAATGATTTCCTTAGGGCTCAATCATCCCCTCCAGACGAACAAGGAAAAAACATCTCCACCCAACCGCCCAACGACTCTCGAGTCCTTGCTATCGCTTGTGTTCCAGCAATCGCTGACCTCTGGATCTAGACTTCGCTGTCCGTTGAGCGCATGTCTTGAGAGTTGCGATCAAGTCAAAGTATGTGAGATTCACAGCCAGTGGTGATCTTTCAACTATCCTACAACGAACTCGCGTTAAAGAAGGAAGCAAACCACAAAGAGACTACAATGGCCATGAGCAAGTCATACAAGTCCTTGTATTGCAGGAGAACGAACATACGCAAAGCTTCAAGTTTTGTAATTACCAGTTGCACACCGCTCCATGCTCACTTCACTTTGATATCCCAAAACACTTGGAAGGATGGAATGACAACCTGTACAGTACAACCTGCAAAGCAGACCTGCAAACCCACGATTGGTGGTTTGTATAGATTTTCAAGGGGGCATTTTCAGGTTCCAAGCGTTCGCTTTCGGGGATGGATTAACAGATCCTCCCTTACCTCATCATTGCCCACCCAGGTGACCTGCAATCGGATTTCGCCACCTGTTGTGCCGGCGGCCGATGTCCAAGCTCCAACGGAGCTGGCTTCATCACAGCTACCTTCCTGTCATCGCAAGGCATTGGAAGCAGTTATTTTCAAGATATCTGAATACATGGAAAGTGTAACTAGAAAGTGTCAGGCTGTATCTCTACGGCCAGGATTTCATGTTTGCCCGCCTCTGCAACGCCACTAGTTGCAGAATGGTGCAAATGTACTGTAAATAGCGGTATTTCAGGGATAGTAGCGGTATATGTGCCGTAGTAACGGCCGCCCCGATTTTTGGGATTTCTGGGATCGTTTCATGTGTTTTACAATACAAAACTGTCGCCGCAAATCTCAAGATTTTGTGTTCTCATGGTGAGTGGTGCAAATCCTGTGTAAATAACGCTATTTTAGGGACCTTCCATGCTTACTAAACCCTAAAACCAAAACCCTGAAAACTAAACCCTAAAACACAAACCCTAAAAACCAAAACCCTACAACCTAAACCCTAAAACCTAAACCCTAAAACCAAAACCCTAAAACCTAAACCCTAAAACCAAAACCCTAAAACTAAACCCTAAAACCAAAACCCTAAAACTAAGCCCTAAAACAGAAACCCTTAAAACCTAAACCCTAAAACCAAAACCCTAAAACCAAAACCCTAAAACTAAACCCTAAAACCAAAACCCTAAAACTAAACCCTAAAACCAAAACCAGTAAGATACCCAATGTTGGTGGATGGGCGAACATGAGCGCCTGGCGCTATCTCTACCCGGGTGTTGTTGTTGCTGTTGTTGTGGTTGTTGGTTGTTGTTGATTGTTCGTTGTTTGTTGCTTGTTGCTTGTTGTTTCTTGTTGCTTGTTTCTTGTTTGTTGTTTGTTGTTTCTCGTTGTTTGTTGTTGCTGTTGCCGATGTTATTGTTCTTGCTCTTGCTCTTGCTGTGTTGTTGTTGTTGTTGTTGTTGTTGTTGTTGTTGTTGTTGTTGTTGTTGTTGTTGTTGTTGTTGTTGTTGTTGTTGTTGTTGTTGTTGCTGTTGCTGCTCGCGTTCTTGTTTGTGTTCTTGCTTTGTGTTGGTGGTGGTGCCTTGCAACTAATCAAAATAATCCTTTAGTTGTCTCATTTTGTCTGACCTATTGCGTTTCTGCTCATTTTGCTTGTGTAAAATACAGGCAGTCGATCCCTTGTGGTAGCAGTGACATCTGCATCTGGTTCAGCTTTGAAGATCCAAGCTTCAAGTTTCGTGAGGGAATGCACATCGGCCTCATTGACCCCAGTATCTTAGATGCTTATGCAACAACAAGTGATTTCCATCCATCATCTATCTTACCCATCCCATCTCCCACCGATCCTCCATCTCACAGTCTGCCCCCAGCAATCGTGATTCTTGGGAGTATTCGAAGATCATGGCCGATCTTGACCTCAGCTCTAAGGTCATGGGAGATAGCTTCCAGCTCTGCCGCCAGTGCAGACGAAGGTACACGTAGTAAGTGTAGGGAATCAGGATCAAATGGAAGAGTGGATGACTGTAGGCACCCAGCGGGGCAAAGACTGCCTGGGTTGGCTATGAGATGTGTGGAGTTCGGGCCACACAAGAAGTGAACAAAAAATAGTCTTATAGAATCTTATAGATACATTCTTCAAGATACGTTTCTTTTTTTGCAACTTCTCCAGTGTTGGGTAAGGAAACTCCAAGATAATCTCAACACACCTCACGCAAAACCTGTCGCTAATGACGCCCAGCTACCAAAGCAAAGCCTGCTGCGAAACATGCCATCACTGGTAGAATACCTTGGCAGCCGGAGCTGATGCATCCACAAATGATAAATACGACTCCAATTTTGTGCCATCACTAAAGATCCTTGACACTCATCGCCATTTGCAGTAATTTGGCTTCTTTCTGGTTCACATTGTCCTTTTTTACGTTTACAGGATATCTTCTTGTCTTTTCCAGCCTTCCAAGACTTTGCTGCCAGGTGCTTTCATCGAATGATTCTCTCATCCACACCATTGGGCTCAAGTACATCAAGACCATCCCTGCGATTGGAATACAACTGTCATGTGATCAGTGATGGCAAGGCATGAGTGAAGCAATAAAGCTGGATGGAGAAAAGAAACCAAACTTGACAGCAAACAGCAGCAACAATGACCTCTTCGGACACAACAAGACAGCCAATGGACACCATGAAACACAAGAATCTAATTCAACAAACAAAGAATTACTATATGATATATGGTGGCTCAGATGTCTGTCTCGTCTCCCAGCTTCGAATTTGTACCCGTTCCTGTGAAGTCCAGGATGCCTGCCAAGGTAACGGTCCGCCATTCCACATGCTCTCGATAGTAGTCCGGTCCCAGCCACATCACACCACAAATGCCTCGGATCAAACCACTGAAGACGTTTGAGACACGGCCGGTCATCGTCAGAAAGGGGTCAGGCAACGAGTGTTTTGTGAACTTTATCGATTTAAATCAGTGTTCTCCATCAATCAATCAGTACATTTTAATGTAGTCGCTACACCTAACACACCGGCAAAGTATATATCAAAGCAAGTCAATGAATTAGTCCAATTGGATCCCATTTGTACGTGTCTTCGCCCCCGCATCTTCTTTCGGAGCTTAGATCCCGTGTGGTGACAGGCGTCTTTGGAACAGTTCTAAAATAGACCATCTCTGAAACCAGGACCGCTCCGGCACCCAAAAGATCCCACTGCATCGAGAGACAAAAAGCTGCCTTGGCACAAGGTGGGTGAAAACATGTGAAAACACATTTCTCAAGCACTACAAACACTCATCTCACCTTTGTTGCATCATATCCGCCAATTCGGGTCGGCGTGCTCAGCACCTCTTTTCTTATGTAGGGCCCCCCCTGCAAAAATTGCAAAAATCCTTCTGCCTGCTCTGACCGTAGTAGGAACTTTATGACAGGATTTCCATCCTATAATATATTATATCTATATCATCTTTAATTCAATTTGACATAACTTTTTAAATGCTATACAAATATAAAACTGTGCATAATGAACGGTATAATGACCGCGTATTTGATCCATAGTGGAGTGAAATAGGAAATTATTGATGATTCGTTTGATTTCTTGTGGAAATCAGTCAGGAAGATGAGGTTTCAGCAAGTTCGTCATCAAATGATCATGAAGTGTGAAGAAAAGAAAGGGTGACTGGAGAAGGCAGGAAAATGAATATTGTAGACCTAAGCCCAACCCAGGCAATCGACCCTAAAAATAAGACTTGAGATTGATCATACTCCTGTGGCCGATTTCTTTTGACACCTACCTCGTGTGTGAACAAACCAGTAGGCTAGTCTTCAAATATCCACTAGCAACGCAGATTTCAATGTGGCAGCACACCTTCATTGGCAGGTCTTGTGCGCAATATGTATTTTCGTTAGGATAGTTGTCCCACGGTCAACTCTCTTATTTGGTGTAAAGATACATATATATATATATAAATAAATATACATACAATTTATGAATATAGGTACATGAAGACTCAATTTGCCTTGCACTTTCTGGCTTATCCAACTGCATCCCCCGCAACAACATTAAAGCCATGAATGTCTCCAGGCATATTATGCTGGATCTTTGACAAAAACGGCCATTCAAAAAATGCTTGGTGCTGCTGTGAATGCAGGATGAAATCAGCTATCGGAATCTAACAAACAAGGTACAAAGGTCATGGCAGAGGTAAAGCACTGGCACTTTGACAGTGTCCAGCCAACCAAAACGGAGGCAATGGAGATTCCTCGAAGCCAACATGATGTCTCAATGCACGATGTATGGTTTCGGCTTTGGTTTAGTGTCTTGCTTTGCAGGCTAGTAGAAAACTTGGGAACAGACATGAATAACAAAACAGGATCTTACAACCTCTTATTAGGCTGGCAAAAAGGGTATCCTTTGCTTTTTGCAGTTTCCACATTGCCAAGCTCGAACGGACGAATCTGCAAACGTGGCTGGCTTGGTGGAAAAATGTGTTCAATGATTTCAGGTGTCATGGCCGAGCCTGTTTGGTCCAATCGCAGCAAGATATGCGAATAGCGCCCGTTGAAGGCACAATACAGGTGGCTGGCAGTGCTGAAAGGAATCATAATCATCCAGGCACATATCAATAAAAAACCGGCGTTTGAACGCCACCAGGCCTTGCAAAAGTTCAGGAGCGAAACATAAACAAGAGTAAAGTCAAACTCCTGGGGTAGATTGAATGAGAAAGATTGCCACAAACACAAATGGGGGATTTCTTCTAAGAAGCTACCTTTTGCCTGCAACATGAAGAGCACAATCGGACAACTGGCCTGCAATTGAGCACATGGATTGAAAAATGCTCATTCACGGAGCGTCATGCCATTATTGCTAGGGCATCATGTTTTTTACTTTCTTTTGCTTTTCTGATTCATCCCACCTTGCGCTTGACTGTGTAGCACGCCAACGCTGAGCTGAAAAGGGGTGGAAGCATGGTGGCTGCATTTAGGACTTCCACCTGTGCGGCAGGGGCAGGGCATTCGCTCGCCCAGAGGTATGTGCTTAAACCAGTCAGCCTGTCATGAGCCCCAGATCTAACACCAACATGTTCGACTGAAACTTGAAGATTTTTGAGGCCATATTTCAACCATCATTGCAATGGAAGTGACAATAAGCTTCCAACTGACTCTGGTTTAGCAGTTTGGCATACCATTTAACACTTGGCAGTTCAACAAAACAAGTTCAATGAAGTTCTTTGAATGAATGTTCCCGGTACTGCTCTACGTTCCACCTGGCTTCACCACCTCGTACCTCCAATTCCTTGCTAAAACGATCTTCCGAGTTGAAACAACATTCTCGGCTGGGACCATGCCATGGGCCATGTGCGTATAGTAACATGGTACTATACAAATGATTAAAAAATATAGTGTGTTGCTCGCAATGTCCATGCATCCAACATCCCCAGCATCTCAAAGTCTTAGCCATGGCCTGACAATCAATGCCACACACCTCCCAAAGGGTCATGGCAGCGCACCCCGCAGCCGTAGGTCTATCACTACGGCTGACGCGGGTAGCGTGAGCCGCTCAAAAAATGCCACGGGTAACAAGCACCAAGTCATTGAGTGGATGTGAACTGTCCGTTGAATTCATAGCTATATAATTATAGCTTCTCGTTTTGTTGTCGTTTTGCAATGTTTGGTGAGGTCTCGTTTGGAAATTTGGGTCTGCTTGTGTGTTCATGCCTTTGGACAACTCACTGAGAAAGGATGAGAAAGGCATCACCATAGAAGTACGATGCCAATTCCGGAAGTCTTGGCGTTTGGGATGGGTCATGCATGTCTTAATCTTTGGCACTTTGTGATTTCAAGGGTCCCAAACATCTAACACTACACAAAAAATGCTTCACATTTTCTTCACCATGATATCTGCCGATGGAAACCTTTCATACCCTTTGCCATGGTCGCCTGTCGCCATTCGTCCCACTTAAGGCCTTTCATATTTTCCAGAAGACTACCGGGGTTCTACTGGGTTAGTGTTACGGCCTTAGAAACCCCCAGGGAAGTCGCCCTTGACGTTGCCATTTTCAAATGCAAGCTGGGATGCAGGTCCAGACGTCCAGAACGCCTTGAGCGACTGTAGTAATCCATTGTGTTGATGACATAGGCGGCGCCAAGTTGTAAAGTCGTGGGGTCTTTGGGTTTCCGGATGATGGATTTGTAACTTGAACCGGAAACAACCATCTTCCATATTCTTGCCCATTCCCCCCTGTCCAAAAAAAAAAGTTATTAAACTGACATGATTGTGACAACAAAACCTCTGCAGTAGTCTCATGACAATCATGTAAATATTGCACCTTTATGCCTTTTCAGAAGTGGTGTCCATAACCTCTCTACCCCTTTCTGAAATGTAGAAAATGATGCTGGCCTTTATACATTGCACATACATCCCATGGTAATTCATGAGGCTAATCCTTTGGGATACAGAATTCTCGTGAGATGGCTAGTTTTATGTGTACAAAACTGGGGCCGATCTGTCACTACACGCGCGCCACTCTGTGACTGGGCAGAGAATCAGAAGGACTGATCATCGGAGCCCGACTGGATCATTGCTATTGTCCAAATGCTGCAAGTCTCCAGGGATCCAATCTGCATTGCCCCAAAAACAACTACAACAACAAAAATGAAAACGTATGCTGCATAGATATGCACCGTATATGTCCACTTGTGAAAAACAATGCTTGAAACCCCAAGTTGTGTACAGCAAAAAAGTGGTGCAGCTACCTAAGTTCCTCTTCAAACACCCCAAAATTCGTTAAACATAGACCAATCTTTTGCTTAGACTTGTTGGCTAGTTGCAAAAAATCTCATGGTCATAGCGCAATGATCCAATCTACCAATCTCGCCACTTAGAGAGTGCGACCGAGACCGAAGAATCAAATCCAATTGTGGAGCTAGGCCGTTGAGTGCGTCCCACATGGCTGGACCAATGACATTGGGTTAATGAGTTCTAGCATGTTCTGGGTCGCGACATTGATCTGATATATTTCATAATCATGATGGAATACGCATCCCTTATGGGGGGGTTCCCGAAATTTAACATACAGGTTCTGCATTGTTCTGCCTGCTTCTTACGTCAAACATGTAGCAGTGTAGTGCTACACTTTTGAGGTAAGACTCCTCTAAAAAGCAAATTACATGTTGGAGATTTAGGGTCGGTAAGACGTGAAAAATGTAGTACAATGTAGAGTGACGGACTAGCACTTAGAATATTCTCCTGGTAAAAAACCTCGGGGAAAAATATTCAGGAACATAAAGTCAGCTTTTCGCAGCTAGCAGTTAGAATATTAATATAGAATATTTTTTCTAGCAGTTAGAATACTTTTCCTAGCAGTTAGAATGTTCCCACAGTAGGTTTTGTATTTGATTTGGCTTGAGACTTCACGTGACACCGTCACACCGCTCGCAGTGGTTTCTTTTTTGTTCTTTTTTGCTTGTTCGTTTTGTTTTTTCTTGCTACCTAGCCTTCTATCTAGCTATAGCTGTCAAACCTTCTAGCTTTCTAGCTGGCTCCATCCACAAAGCCACCCTTTCATCCACCCATCCATTCATCAAAGATGCCGTCTGTCCATCTAGAGTGGGAAGTCAGAGGCGAGGAGAGCAATTGCCCTCAGGAATATTCTAACTGCAAAGAAGTTGCAGTGATTACATAGAGAAATGTCATCAATACATGTGTTGTCTTTTT
>DF242239.1:0-60457 GCA_000507305.1 Breviolum minutum Mf 1.05b.01 | reverse complement strand
TACTGCGCACTCTGCACAGGGATGCAGTGTAGATAGTGAAATTACAATATTTGATTATAATCATTTTTTAGTAAAAAATTACCCCGAATGGCTTTGGACTTCCTTAACGAGGTGCCGAGACTTAAGTAAAGTAAAATTCTTCAAATACAGTAAGGACACTAGTGATGACTTCAACCAGAAGTTGATAATGAGCTATTTCAATAGAAAGATAGAAAACTACAAGCTACAGGACAGAAAGGGTAAGAGACTGATACCTAAAGAAGGATATGTAAATACAGAGTGGTTCTTAAACAACATCACTAATAGCTGTAATTACTGTGGATGTGGCTTCGCTATAGATATCAATAGGGGAGGTATTATGAGCAATCTCACCGCGCAAAGGGTAAATAATGAAGAAGCCCATACATTAGATAATATAGTGCCCTACTGTCGTAGATGCAACTGTAGTTGTAAATAGGTATTTTAAAAAAATGATTTCTTTAAAAAAGTATTTAAAGAAATATTACCTATATATAGTAGGTATATGACTATGGGTATTAGTGAGTTGCCAGCAGAGGTATTGAGTAATATAATCTCATACAAGTTAGGAGACCCTAAATATATGAGATTAAAGTATAATGAGGGTTTAAAGCAAATACAAAAGAAATACAAACCATATTACACTGAAGAAGAACGCGAAGAATATGAGTATTTTGAACTAATGCCTGATTGCAGTGAAGTTGATATGAAAGGTGTTATTTTCAAATATAAACTGATGCAAGGTGAATATAAAAATCCTTTATTCTTTTGCATTGATAGACTGTATCAAAAAATCAAAAACATAATAGATAAAGAAATAGAAGAACAAATTAATCAAGACTATGACATTTCTGGTATTCATATAGCGATTAGAAGAGAATATCAAGATGATAGAGAATATGATGTAAGACATCTAAATGACAGCGACTATTTTCAAGATTGGAACATAAGAAATGTTCAGAACTTTGACAATGAACTTAGAAGGATAATTAATGATAAACAGTATATAGAAGCTGATTTAAACATAGACTATAATGATGAAGATGCAGTTGTTTCTTCATACAATATTTCTATAAGTCTTCGTTTCAAGAATAGATAATATTTTACTACCAAAAATATGATGTATTAAAATATGATTTATTAAAAAAATGATTTCTTTTAAAAAGATACTTAAAGAAATATTACCTACATATAGTAGATATAGAATGGATAATATTCATATGAGACAGGAATACAATGAAAGATATGAGCTTTGGAAAGCAATAGAAAGATATACTATAGATGTAGGGAGTGAAAATGATGGTAAATTAGATATGTGTAAATTCAAAAAATGGTGTAAAAGAAAATCAATACCGATACCAAAAGCATTAAGAGATTTTGAGGAAAAAAGAGGACAATAAAAATACTTGTTAATAATATTAACAAGTATTTTTAATGAAATAAACCCCCAACATAAAAGTTGCAAAATTCCGCTCATAAACGCTTTTGTTTTACGCATAGGGCGTGAGAGAGAGAGAGAGAAACTGCACCTGCCACATATTGCGCCTGCCACCTAGTTAGTTAAATATCTAGTATATATATATATATATAAACAACTCCTAGTGAAGAACGGCACGACAACTGCTACCGGCAAACAAACACTAGTGTTTCACAAAACAAAACAACAACAAATGAGGGGCTCCGGACCATAAGGGGGGTTGGCATGCTGTGAGACGATGTCTCATTGATGAATGGGGGTAGTAGTAGGGATGATTTAAATAACAATGAAGCTCACTGACTGCTTGTTCAGCAGAAACCACTTATTCAGTGTATGTTTCATTGTTGTTTTAAATCATTCAATATCTCAAAAAAATTGAATTACACCACTTTTCAGTGGGGTCATTGTTATTCAATTTTCTGAGATTTTCTGAAATATCCCCTAAAAATAAATATCCACCGTTGCTAATGCAAGCGCTTGTGTGAGCGGTTTCTGCATCATCCTTCTGACAGACAGGTAGGATAAGTGAGGGGGGAAAATACTACAAAAAATATCATAAAATTTTCTACGCAGGACAACCCTTATACAATACTTACTATTTTTCTATTAGGCAGGCCTCGCCTATCTTCAGCCTTAAGATAGATTTTGGGGTATAATATGCCCATAAATTTGGTGGGTTATACCCCTAGGGCTATTGGCCCAAAGATAGGCAAGGCCTACTCTAACTGATATGCTCACAGACCTGCAATTTTCCCATCACCGGTCAACGCCGCCTACTGCTAAGGAGTCCAGGAAGGCTGCCTCAAACCATGGAATCTTGAAATTATTTTTAACAGTGAGATTCTGATAGTTAAATCTCAACAAAATCCATGTTGTAACCTTTAAAACAAACATCCTGGTTTAGTACTGTTGGGAATTCATAGGTTGGCTTCTGATTTTCAGCTCTCAACCTTGGCTTGTGCTTCTTGTCGCCCAAAGGCTTTGAAGTCCATGCCGTACAAGCAGTAGCCCTGAGCAAAGATAGGCAAAACGTGGGGAATCACCATGGAATCATGCACCTTGTTTGAAGTTAGGATGAAGTTAGGCCCAGTTAGGTGTTTGATGGCGTTTGTATCACCTGGAAAGATTCAAGACTGCCTAACAACTCAGGTTCTTTCAATCCATGACTTCTAAAGTTGGATGTGTCTGGGACACTCTTCGCAAAGTGCTTTCGATGCTTTCGACCGAGCCAAGCCACACGGTGACAATCATGGATTCCCCTAGAAATAGCAGCTGTTTCCCAAACCATTGCTCTCGACATAGCCACCACATCTTCGGCTAAGAACAGTTAGCCTGCCTGATACTTGAAGCAGTGGCCATACAAGTAGACCTGACAGCAACTTGGGCATGAGTGAAACTGCCAAGATTCACAAAGCTATGCCACTCACTCTGTCCAAGTCTTAAAACTTCAGTTCCTGGTCTCTCTTCAAACACCGACCCATATATAGTACATGTATATATATATATATATGTATTATACTTATTGCTCATACTATGCATCTGTGTAGTATGTATATCTTTCTGAATTAAAAATCCTAGACGTGTTTGAAAAATGGCTCCAGGTCGCATCCAAACTGCATCGAACTTGCACTGAGGGAACGGCATAGGTCGGTTCACGCTGGTTTGGTACATTGACCTGGGGCGTTTTCCACCGATCTTTGTTGTTACTTTCGCGAGTGTAGGGGCATTGAAATCTCACGGTCAAAACAAAATGATACTGGATTGTTCATAGAATGACGAGATTCCTCTACTTTAAAAATCAAATCGGAAATCCAAAGTGCTGTTCTCCTGACATTCATTCTATATCTCTATATATACCATGTTTCTTTTCCGCCATGACAAATTCAAATGTATTGAATCGCTCTGAGTACTGTACCAGCACTTTCTGTCGAAAGATACTGTTGGGTCGACGTGGCTGAAAGGTCACTGTGACCTCATCCAATGGGTCTCGAGTCAACGTCGTAGGCTTAGCAGGTCCACCAGATCAACCTCTGATGCTAGTCACATTTCCTGCTGCCAAGGCACATTGAGGGAGCTGTTGGCCTCAAAAGCGAGTCGATCCACGGGCTTGAAGTTTAGATGTGACGAACATATAAAAAATGATGTGAGGTGACCATGGATGATCATAGATCTAGGATTTGTTTGGAGTTTAGAGGACAATATCTGCAGAGCCTGAACAAGCCATGTCTTACTTGGCGGTGAGCAAACCAGACAGGATATGACAGCAAATATCAGACTGTATTCACATGTGCGCATATTCGCAAATGCACTTGACTGGAAAACCTTCTTCAACTCTGTATGCATACATGCAAAACAATAGAGTCTACAAACGCCTATACCTACAGTACTCCTTCAAAAATAATCTGATACCCCCCTTTTGCCGTTTAGTTCATCCATGATATGTGTCGAGCTTCAGCAACCGTAGCAGTGCTTGGAGTTAATGTGAAGGGTGGAGGTCCACGATCTCCTCTTATCACTGTCCTTTGTAGGCGGAGCAAGGTGCCGAGGCGAAATCCAATCTTCAGCTGGAAATGGTGAAGAAAGACATATCTGGTGGAGGTTTCTAGGTCTTTAGTGTTGTGGTGACAAGTTAAATCAATATCGTCACCAGTGCCATCAAAGCATCTCCAACTTGTAGACCAACTCGAACGGGCTCTCGTTTTTGATGACCAGCTGGTTTGTGGTGTAATCCTTGCCAAGGAGTAAACAAGACGGCCTTTCATCTGGACTCCAGCGGACGCAACATGGTCAAGCAATTGGGTTGGTGAAAAAGGGTTTAATAATCTGTGTCTGTGTCACCAGGAATGCGAACATAAATGATCCAAATAATTCACATCTGTATATCTATACAAATATTTGTAGAGAGAGAGAGAGAGGGAGGTAGAGACAAGCCAGAATCTTGTGCCCTTTGCCTTCCGAAGATGATGGGCACCCCCTTATCATCCATTTGGTACAGCTCGAAAGGTCAGGAGATGGGATATGTGTTTGCAATATCTCCCTAGTGCGACCGAGAGATTCGCATGACTGGGGGTAAGTACCAGAGAAAACGGTAATACGAAGTTTGCCAATGTGAAATGATGTGAATTCTTGGAGGATTCTTCCTCCCGCAAACCGTCAATTTATATCTTCCGGCCTATGATACACAAAAAACATTGATGTAGTTTCCATGGTTTTGAAGGTTTTTGCCGATTGATAATTGGGTGTTTCCGAAAATGGTGGGTTTTCCCGCCAAATCATCCATTAAAAAATAGGGTTTTCCATTATGTTCACCGTCCATTTTGGGGGAAACACCCCTATTTTTGGAAACACCCAATTTCATTAATGGCACAAAAAATCACATCAACCCACGGATTCAGATGGCAGCCTTGGCTTCCTTGTTATACACCACAGAGCCCATGTGAATCACACCATCCTGGATGACAATGGTCGCTGGTGATTGAAAAATGACTGATGCAATGAGGTCTTGCCTAAAGATTGAATGTTGATTATACGTATAATTGTATATGTATGTGCTGAAAAATTGAAATGTGCGATGTTCTGACCAATGACATCGTCACAAAATCTTGAAAGATCTTCAATGTTCATCGATTTTCATCATCCAACAGCTTGACTGAAAAGATAAGACCCAAAGCCCTAAAGTCTTCACTCCCTTAGCTCCTCAGGCTCGATTTTCAGAACTGGACAAACACCTTTCCCTCTCAGTGGTACCTCCAAGGTCAGCAAAAACACTGTAAAAGTGGGAAAAATCCCATCGGAAACATGCTGGGGTCCGTATACATGAATCTCCAGGAACTGGTCTCAAGTTGTGGAGTTTTGTGGATAGGATGATAGGATTTTGTATGGAGGATGGAGGATGTATATTCTCTGACACGCACTTGCAACTGGAGTTGGAATTGTACAGAGGTTCTGTTTGGGCAAGTCAGCCTTTCTTGGCCCTGATCAAAATGGAAGTCCATGGCGCGGATTCCCGGAGCCATTTAAAAAGAGTATATAAGGCCTTTAAGCTAAGAATATACAGTAATTACTGTAGTATATTATAATATGTGTTGTAAATAAGCATCATACAATAATCAATAGATTGAATTACAGCACTTTGAAAACATCTCACCTGAGAAACCCCAGTCAGAACACCCCTGCCGGCAGGTTGCCTGAACACGTGTCTTGTCGGTCCGCAGACTGAGGCTACACTGGTAGATCTGAACCAGCTGAGGCTTGAATTCAATCATAAACCTCAAGTAGCTGGAATCCCTGAAGTAGATGAAAAAAAACACACTGTAGGTGAGTCATGACACAAACCCAGTGTCATCTATTAGCTAGGCCTTGGGGCTTGGCGTAATGATGAGAGGATGGAAAATGCTGATCGAATCAATATACAAAATGCATACAAAATGCACAAAATTCCACCACGCATGGGCACACATGGGAAGTATGCCATCAATTCCAGTTAAGATGGCCGGAATGTGTTTGACTGCCAAAACCAACATCTGATTTGCAGCCATGCCACTGGAAGGAGCGCTCCCCCACGGTGCGAGGTGCATTCAGAACTGCGAAGCACTGATTTTCGGGAAGCGCCTCCATGTGCAGCTCCTGCAGTTCATGATTCATGCCACATCAAAATTTCAAATGCATCATGCAGAAGGGAACAACCACAGGCAACTGGGCAACTTCAGCAACACCCACAGGTGAGCAGCCCATCGATCTGTTTTTCTGAAGCTGTTGAAGTCTTGCAGAGTCGAATCATTTCGAACTGTACAATCACATGCAGTTGTCTCCTGCTTGTATTGTATCAAAGTATCAAACACCATCACAACCGCAATGGTTTTTCTACCCTTCGATGTTAGAAATACATATGGCAGGATATGGCAGGATATGGCAGGATGTGGCAGGATATGGCAGGATGTGGCAGGATGCAATTGCATGTTTGAAGGTCCTGCTGGTCCAGTCCCTTCCTTCTAAATAAAACAGTAAACCTTCCCTCGATGAGCCATGTGAAGCTCTCAGCCAGGACGTCCCGGCTATATAATTAGTCCAAAACATCTCAAAACTGCATGACCCCTCTCTCTCCAAATCAAGTGAAGCAAGCTGTCAAGTTGGTGAATCTTTCATCAAAGCCAGGTTTTGAGGCTATCAACAATGCTGCTACACATCTAGCCTTGTCGCGGCTTCTTGCGAATTACTTGCTTTAGCATCTGGACACTCGGCTCATTCGGCAGGACGTTAAAGAATTTGCCGCCGAAGAAGACATCATCCAACTCCTTCCAAGCAGCCTTTCCACCAGCAAGCTCCTCATCTGTCAGAAGAGCTTTCTCAAGCTCCTGCATGATTTTCTCCTTCTCAAGATTCACGCCAATGAAAACCGCTTCAGACATACTGTCTCCATAGTGGTCCTCATACCAAATCCCTTCTCTTTTGAAGTCTTCAAAGTGCTCAAACTGATTCCAGTCTTGATTTGGGTAAAGCGAGGACATGACAGCGTGCAGGTATGGCTGGGTAGGTACCAATCCAAGTTGCCTACCAGCAATGTGCATGTTGATTGGATAGGAACATGCACTCGCAATCCACAACCTCCCCTTGGCTCGGACGACTCCGTTCAGAGGACCTTTCTTTGGCTGGGTCGCTTTCTTGGCAGCTACACCACCATAGCCACCATCTTTCTCCTCCTGATACTTCTCTGTGGTGGCAGCTGCAGCAATGCTAGTGGAATAGTTCCCAAAGCCAGCAAGCATGTCCCTGAGACGCTTGGGGTGGAAAGGCCGAGTGTGGTTGTTGAAGAGCACACTTGAAATGCCATACTCCTCCGTCTCTGGGGTATGTCCCTCACCTGTCAGCTGTTTTTGCAGCTCGGCAATCCAACCGGCTGATTTCTGTGCCTTTTCCATGTCAAACAATTTGGTGCTGATGACAGTATCCAATGAGAGGTCCGCAAAATGCAACTCCTGTGGACAAGTTTTGGATGCAGCATTCTTTGTGTAAATGGGTACCTTTTCTGAAAAGAAACACAGTTCCCCTTTCTAAAAAATTCCTTAAAATCAACATCCAAATATCTGGCCCTGTCCTGTGGGGTAACAACTTGGGCCCCAGGGTTCAACCTCTGGAGTAGGGCTGTGATCTCTGCAACAGCCCCAGGTTCTTTCACCAAAGGCGCCTTACTCAAAATGATGACATCCGCAAACTCAATTTGGTCCAGCATCAGCTGGGTGATGCTCCGATCATCTACTGGGGGCTCTGGTTCCTTGTTTTCCTTGTTTCCATTTTTTTTGCTTTTCTTCGCCTGGGCTTCTTGCTCTTTCTTCCGATCCTCCTCGGTGCCAGTGTTCCCAACCATCCCAGTGACATTCTTTTCGGCCAAGGTTTCAATACTCCCGAGAATGTCATAAACATTTAGAGCATCCACCACTGTCACCATCGTGTCCAGTTGGGCAAAGTGGGACAAAGAATTGACCTCCCAGGGAGGTCAACTTCACAGGTGAAAAATCCTTAAAATTCTGCTGGCTGAAATCTTTTCTCAGCCTTGGCCAAGCAAAAACACAATATGAAAAAAATAAGATATCACGTGTCTTGTATTTCTTGTTAAAAGTTGTCATAAATGTTTGAACTTTGTATCTTTTGGCCGCACCTGACTCTCAGTGCCACCTTGTGTAACCGTCCCACCATCCACATCCATGATAAAGGTCTGAGCCACTGGTAGTGGCTCTGAGATTCCAGTGGATTCGATCACCAAATAGTCAAAGTTCTGCTCCTCCAATCATTCTTGTGGGCCCCCGCCCCCGAAAACCTAACATGTCAACATGTCATGTGTGAAAAAGGGACCAGTTTTTTAAAGGAAATTTCATCTTCCCAGCATCAATTTCCAGGAGATATGTGAGTTGTCAGGGGGGTAAGTAAGACTATTAAGAGGAAACCACCAACCCAAGGCGTGGCATTTTGGATTGGCCGCAAGAAACAAGCAAAACAAAGACCAAGACATGCAATGTGTAGAATAGAACTCAAATGTATCTTGAACTATTTTGGGGGATCCCACCTTTTTGGCAGCTAAAGTTCTTTTGAGCCATGGCCCATTGGCTTGCGTTTGAATTTAAACCGTCCTGTCCTCACTTAGCGCCTTCACAGTTTTGAGTAAGTCGCCACGAAGGGTGCAGCAAATGCAACCATTGTGTAGTTCCACCATCTGAGCTTCCTCCTGGATGATCTTCATATTTTTGATCTCATCTGCATCAATATTGATCTCACCCATATCATTCACCAACACGGCAATCTTGAAGTCCTTCCTATCAGCCTCCGCGGATTGTAAGATCTTCTTCAGCAAGGTGGTCTTTCCAGCTCCCAGGAAGCCAGACAGAACTGTCACTGGAAGCCTCTTACCTTGGAAAACCTCTTGTGGTGCCATCTTTGGTGATGTTTTGAAGGCTACAATCAGAGAGATGAGAAAAGACTACCAGAAAAAAAATCGGACGTCTGTTCCTGTGACGCGTGCAGACTTGAGATGGCCCATGGCAACAGCAATTTAAACTTTGACTTCACTTCAACCTGCCCTTTGGGTTCTTAAATTCCCTCTGATGCCTCTAATGCCAATCCTGACAGGCAAATTGATACAGTATTTTTCCATTCGTGAAAAGTTCGAAACATCTGGCGAAGGAGACCAGACAATTCCCAGTTTTGGTGGTTTGCAAAATGCAGCCTGCTGGCGGCTCCTGCGGATCGTCTGGAGTCAAGTTGGTGACAACTAATGGCCTCAGAATCAGAACATGTCCGTGTTCATGAAGGGGAAATGAGTAAGAATTGCTGTCACATGCTGTCATCTTTGAATAATTGAACTTTATAGTGGCATCAAAAAAATGTGAAGGAAGGGCCCGGCTTACACTTTTCTGGATTGCACTAAAATATCTAGAACTAGAACTGTCACCACACGGATCCCAATGTAGGGCCGTGGCAAGATATGGCGCTGTCCCGCAGTGATATCGCCAAAGTCCAGCTTGGGAGGAGACAATGACAAAATGCTGGGAAGGACGCCTTAGTGGTGCTGCAGGTTTTGAGACTTTCGGCTTTTGAGTGGTGGAATACGATCTCCTATCTCAGGAATGCTAGCCTGAGTTGGTCGCTGTGATTCGGCCTATCTGCATCCTTTTGGGAGGTCTTTCCCTGACTGACCCATGACCAAGGGTTCCTATCCCCCAAAAAAGAATGAGTTCCCATCCTTGGTGCATTCTAAAAGGTTTCTTTGGTAGTACTTTGTACTGTCTTCTTATGGAAACATCCACATCCATGCATCAATGTTATTCATCCAGTCATGGATCCCTGTCCCCATTCCAATTTCTCCAGCGCTTGAACAAGGCACATGTGCTGACACCCAGGAAACACATCTGTTCACGTACGCTTTCACGCCCAGTCCTTAGTGTCAAGGCAACTTCAAAATTCATAGGATCAGAAAGTCAGGTGCTGAAAAACAGCCGGGTCTGGAAGATGAGTTTCCTCTTCCAGCATCGGAACCAAAATAATTCAAACTTGAGATAGGCAGTGCAGTTTTCTATATATACAGTACAGTCAAGCTTTTGCTGTATCTGTATCTACTTCTCAAAAGAAACTGAAAATCATCTGTACCAAGCTGCTGCGGCCAGAAGTAAACCGGCAGGCGCCAAGAGCTATGTACAGTGCCCACCTGCCGAAAATCCCGAGAACAGTCCATACATATAATCATATATTATTCAATATAGCCTGAAATATGGGAAAAATGGAAAGAAAATCTGTACAGAAACATCAGAAACCATGACTTGGGGTGATGTCAATTGATGGTACGTACTATGATTTGAACTTACAGGGTAGAGAAGTACACGGCTTCCATTGAAACACAATGAAATATGGATCAGATGGGAGCAAAAAAGTGCTCAAGCTTTCTGTGATCTAAAATCAAGATGAATCACCCTCGATTAACAAACTAACCAATACACCAGAACCATCAAACATGTCCCACATGTATACTGGCGCTGTGATATCCACAATATCCATCATAGGTTCTAGTCATGCGGGATGGCCCCCTCCGCCAACCTCCACTTCCCATCTCCGGCCACCATGCATCCGGATATCCGTCAGCTGATGTCGCCTCATGTCTTCGCGAGTTTAAGGCAGCTTCCCATGAAGGACCCCCTTTGGAACGTTCCATCCATCCACCAATTGAAGGAAGTTGGAAGGCATCTCTGGGGAGGCAAGGGACCCTTTTGTTGAGTTGGTTCTCTCAACTCTTGTGACGCCAACCTTGCAATCATAGCTGGAAATTAGTGTTAAAAGGTGAGGGAACCAATGGATTACACTCATAGGTGAAGCATCAATTTTGGGTGGCCAGCTTGTTTGAGCCTAGGAGCTTGTACTCCTCTTCGTCCATCTCTTCCTCTTCCTCTGCTGCAGCCTTGGCTGGAGGGTTTTCTGCAGAAGTGGATTGTTTTTTTAATGAAAACATTGAAAGACAGCGACAATAATCGATAAACCGGCACACAAATATTCATCAAATATCCAGTGATTCATTTTGACTCCAGCGTCATTCAAATAATAAAGCCAACGGTGGCAGTTTGCCATCTCGCTATCTTCCTACCACACCTTGCTTCCTTGGGATTACAGTGATCTCCAACTCAGGACTTAATATACATCAAACAAGCCTCCTCGTCCGCCCCTTCAGGCTTCTCTTCCTTTGGAGACTTTAGCAAGTCCACATACTCCTCAGGGTTTCCCGTCAAAGGGAGACCCTCGAAGAAGTAGGGAGTTTCGGCTTTAGGTATATCTAGTGTCGAAAAGCACTCTCTGCAAACGAGTGTTGTTGTGGATAGTCTCAGCAACCCAACCATTCACGTACGTTTGAACTTCTTCAAGAGTTCTTGCTGTTGCCTATGAAACCAACGCACCAACAAAACGAGGAAAACATTCCACCGGGAAGTCCTGTGTGGGTTTGAATTCTATCTGCAATCGCTTGGACTCTTTCGGTGCCAGCGTGCAGCACACGGGTGTTGCCTTCATAGCACCTGCAAGTATGCCAACTCGGTGTGTGGAACGTCAGTCGATCCTGTGGCATCTTTGAACCAAACAAAAAAAACACGCACAACAAAAAAACATGTTTTTGTCCAAAGGTGTGGGGGGGTCAAAACGACAGGTCAACGTCTTGCAGTTCACGAGGCACACAGATCGTATGCTGGCATATTCACATTGATGATCTGCGGCACCTTCGACCAGCCGATAGACAAAGGAAGGCACCACTTGGGATGGTTAGATGGTTTTCAGACCTTGATTAAATGATGTGAAAAATTATGGGATACTCAAATACTCATCTCCAACTGTGCAGGATTTCGTACATCAACAGATGACAGTTGTTGGTACGATACCGTCACCTTTCCTCCATCCGATTCAGATGGGGAGTCTCTTGAAGGGCTCCCAAGCTCTCTCATCATCTCCCATCCCAGTTTCTCAACCGCTCCTCCAAATATTCACAAATGGGGATGGTCATTCAAATGGTCTGCTCACTAATTCGCGAAGAAACAGTAACAAAGGAAGGCCATCTGGATGTGAGTTTGAAAAACAAGCCCCACACAGTTTCCAAAATCATGCTGTCGGCTGTCGACATCCTTGATCTCTGCATTCTACCCAGGCTCTGATAACACAACATTTTGGCCGCCATCCCATGCTATCCGTTTCCACTCTCAAACTAAAATGGCCTTGGAGACGTTCGTGATAATGACAGACTCCCGACTGCTTGAATCTTTTGGGATAGAAGCCAAGTTCAGTTGAGTCTCCGAAAACTCAATGACCCTTAGAACGGGGCTGCATATGGGATCGAGCCTCACAAAGGGGGGGAACTGCACAAAAAGGCGTGCATGTCCAGACAGATTCCTGTGAAGTGATATCCAACAGGGAGCTGATATCTACAACCCAATCGTCAAAATCTTTGTAAGCGGAATCCACCATGTAACATGTCCAGAATGATGGGATTTACTGTATTGGGATTTTTCATATTTTTTTCCTGTGATCTTAACATGAGAACCCATGGAAGTCTCTGATTTTCCCAGCCCTTCAACCTTAGGTGCAGCTTAATGGCTGGGAAACTCCTTGACCAGTGCATGGCAATGTGAATTCACGAGCACAGAGGTCTCCTGTGAGAACCTGCAGGATTTCAGCCAGCAACAGTATTACTTCGATGGCATCCACAACAACTGAGATACTTTTTTGATAAGCTATTCTTAAGAAAACTCCTTACATAATTGTTTAATCATGCACAATCGGTTTTGCAGCTATCTCAAATCTCAGGGAGTGTCTTAAATTGCAGCGCCTTAAAATGAGGGCTTTGTGCAGTTTGTTTTGCTACGGAAAATCGCGCCTTGAAAACGATTTTGTGATTCATTTCTGTGGCACTCTCCGGGCTGAAGATCACCGAGACTTGGCGACGTTCCCCTGCGGTTTCCACCATCATTTTGAGGTTTCCATGGTTCAAAACTGAGGGGATGGTGTTGTTTGGAACCATCTGCCAATCCATTTGTTGCCTTGCTTGACAAAAAAGGGGATCCCATGCCAACTTCTTCGGCTGAAGTGGAAAAATCTTGCTATTGAAACCTCAAAGCTCTGTGAATGCAATATCTTGTGTATGTAAAGATATGGAATATACAGTACAGTATAAAATGTATATACATATCCTGGGCTTGATGGATATATCCAGCTGACAAAGTCCATAGACTACGAGGATGTTTGAGTAAGGGACTTTGCATTTGCACATGTTTGACATAGAAGTCCTTATGTGTGAAGCACCTTAGTTTCCAAAGCACTTCCAGCATACTAGGTATTAAGTAACTTGATTTGAGGTCTGGTTCAATTAGTTTGAATCACCGTGCGTTGCTTCCAAGCTCCAAACCATCTACATCACACTCTGTATCTAATTACAGTAGTTTGATCTCATGGCCACAGATCCAACAGGTTCACGCCTGGAAGTAAACTGCCAAAAATGCCTTCACCACCTCCTTCCAAAACCTCAAGCACAAAATTCAGTCCAGAGTCCAACGGGCTGATGTAGCTGATGGGGATATTTGGACATGCACTTCCTACAGTATGATCTATGTTTGTGTACGAGTAGTAGTATCCCTGGCCCCCCGAGAATGAAAGCGAAGGTTACTCCAGCCCCCTCAAGCCGGGCTTCCCAATGAATGTTATTGTTTAGGCTACGTAGTTTAGACTAAGCATAATTCTGTCAAAATTCTTGATGCTGTAGGTCCTCGATGAGACTTTATTTTTTCAGAGGGATTGGATTGACGGTCCGTTGAAGTTGGATTTCAATACCCATCAGGTGATGCTGACAAGATACAGCAATGCTACCAGGTGGGCAATCTGATCCTCCCCAACCTTCCTCTTCCAAGACGTCTGGTGGAACATCTTGGATGCTAAGATAGGAAGGTAAACGCCTCAGTGGCCAAATTATGCTGTGAAAATTTGTCAAGAGAAGAAACGTCTCTGGTTGATGGGGCAACACACAGTTCAGTCCCAATATGGACACAATGAACCTGGGCAAAAAACAGGAAAAAACAAGGCAATCCAAGGCACGTAAATGCAAAGCGCCGCTTCAGCAAAGACTCGTTGGTAAAGACCAGCCGGATCCTGAGCGTTTTGTACGCCGCAATCGTGGATTCCTTCGGAGAAATGGTAGGAAAACTAAGTTACCGTTTAAGCGTTTGAAAAAATTGCTGTAGTTAGTCTGTTGTGGCAATCTTCGCACATCACAATGAAAATCAGAAATCCTTGAAACCATCCCCTTGGAAGCGGTCTCCAACCAAAATTCCACTTTAGAACTTGAGAACTGAGTTTGAAACAACAACTGCATCTACACATTTCATCACCAGGAAATTAAGCAACTACCTAGTCAACTTAATGACAATCTTTCACCTTGATAAAAATCCTATTTCGGAAGAACCCAATCGCAACAGTTGTTTCCCTTTCTGAAAATGATCACGTTGACTAGAAAAGCTGTTGCGCTCATAGGCAAGCCACGCTTGCGAGCTGCCCACGTAGCAGTTGCCAAAATTCAACACCTGAAGTGTGTCCAAGTCACTTCTAGTGATAGAGTGATCCCCTACACCGAAACCCCTTACTTCTTAGTGCAAAAGCCACCCTAAAGCCAACAGCAAATCAATGTAAATCATCTAAAGTCATGAGTCATCATGGCAAATCTGCAGAACGGAAATGGGTCTACAATCCTCAGTACAATTCAGCGATGCTGTTGTGAATCGCCTGAAAACACGAAAAAGATCCAACAAAGATGTCACAGTTGACACGCAAGTACGAATGGAGTTCAGACTTTGTAGATTTTAGTGTTTGTCTGATAATTTGAAGAAAGGTTGGATCAATGCTCATTGTCTTCAGTTTATTTTCCTATGTGAAAATATCAACAAGCATTCCCACATCCAACTTGGATCACAATTCTCATCAAAACTCAACCATCCCATCTGCTTTTTTTTGAAATGATGTAAATATTTAATGGCCAACGGAGATTCTGATATTTCGGCGGATTCTCTTCTGCCAAAAATTTTCACATCTCTGACCTCACTGGAAGTTTCGAAAATTCCCCATCAGCACGCACCTGTGGCAAAAAGGTTACAGCATCAGTGGTGAGCACCTTGGATCGAAAATTGGGCTGGTTTCCGAAAGGGATTCCTAGATGTCATGGCAAATACTGTTGATGGAGGAAATCCCAAACAACCACCGTTTGGATGTATCAAACCTTGTAAATTTGGGACAAACTACCGGACACCTCAACTGATTAGCCGGATTTGTTCCATCAACCGTAGCTCACCCACATGGCATACCCGTTTCATCCCAGGTACACCAGTCAGGCAGGTGTTCACAGGAAGCACCTGAAGCCATGGCCAACAGGGTTCGATAGTTTGATAAAGGCAAAACAAAAAATGGATCACATAGGAACACCATGGAATTCTGTAAAAGTCCTTGGTCCTTGGATTTTTGAACAATTTAAACTTTAGACTGAGACTCTTTAGACTTTTAGTACAGTAGACATCTCTTGTTGAATCGTCAACTGCCAAGCCCTCCGACCTGCCTGATCTGCACCCACTATGCGCATGGGGATCTTAAAGGCACCACTTCCACGCTCAGCGTCGCAGTACTCCGGGTGCCTGGCGGGAAGGTGCAGCAAAGGTGAAGGGTTGCCAAGCTGATTCTGGGAGCTCGTGTTTAGCAACTGAGTCATGACGGATTATCTTGAATTACAAAAAAATGGAATGGTATGATGTCTGTTCGCTTTTGTATGATGCAAAAACTGTGCACTGATTTCTTGACTTATAATATATCTAATATATACTACTTATATCATCTTATATCTTATCCTACACAAAAAGCTGTTACATTTTCCACCCCAGGCCGCCTTTCCAGGAAGTCAGCCTTGGGCGAAAACTTCACCTGACGACAGTCCGGGGAGTCGTGTGGGCTCGGTGTTGATAATACGTTTACTGCCCAAGCCTGGAGGCACTGGGAACCATGTCCCTGAATGTAAGCCAAAGCAGTGTTGAGCCTGAGATGTTGCTGAATTCCCCAAATGAAACTTGGAAAGTTGAAGTCGTGCTCAACAAATCAACGTGTTTTCCTTGGATGCTGTGGAAGTGCTGATCTTGCCACATAGCCGTGTCATAACCATTTCTTCAGACTTGGAAAAGAAACAGAAAAGCCGCAAGTTTCAAGGCTGAATCTAGGTTTCCAGCTGCAATTCACCCTCAATCTGCTTCGGCTTTTGTACCTGCTTTTGGTTCAACAACAAGTGGATACAGAAGCCAGGTGCTGCCACCAAGGAGTGTTTTCCATGCGCCTGAATCTTCATCGCAACAGAGGCCCGATTCCGCACCATGACATTTTCCCGGAAGATGTGGCCATAGACACAGGTCTGCATGTAATACCTTCATCAATTTTTGGAGGGACAAGTTGGAGAAAATGGGCGAGGGATTGGACAGAAACTGCGGGCCATCATACCTTGGCAGCCACCCAAATTACATAAAATTGTGAATAGAAAGCATGTGTTTAAGGGTATGTAGAGTACTATATGAATAGAAGTATATATATATACGTATATTATATATATATAGTTAGTTTATTTACTTGTCTCAACATTGAGTCATGTGACTGGTGAGTAAGGGACATAAAATGGAAAGCAGGGTAGAGCCAACCAGGGACCGGGCCGGAATGACCGAGTCAACTGGAAGGTATCATGAAGGGGGGGCAATGGTCAGCAGGTGGAGGTTTGAAAAGGGGGGGTGGCCAGTAGAGAGGAGATACAACTCGATTGTTCTGGTCCCTGCCAAGTTTGAGTCCAAGACACTCTTCATTATCAACAAAAATGGGGACATCCAAGCATGAGCCACGAGCCAGCACACGATATTCCTTCTCGTAGTTGGCATCACCTGTAAAGCTCTGGCGAAATTTCAAGGAGGGCTTGAATGGACAGGACATCACAAGTAATTGGAAAGTTTTGCAGGTTGATCTATTCTGATTGTCACCAACAGAAGGAAACTTGTCCTCTCCCTTTTTTGCCATGGTTTGAATGTAGCTTTGTCAACCCTCAGGTGACGCACCTGGTGCTCCATTGAAAAAGCGGAGGAGCCTCAACTGTTATAAGTGGAAAAAAATCTCATTCTGCCAATGGCGTTGATGGTTCAGGTGGGTGGTTTTCCAAAACATGTTTATCTTCACTAAGACTTCTAGCCATGAACCATTGGCTGAATTACATATCATATCATATCAAACTATCTTGCGTTATGATATATTACAGTTGGTTTTTGTCACAGTGCATTATCTCATCTTCGCTTTTGATCTTACATGTCATATTATTTCACATATTGATATTTGCTTTTCTATGTTGTTTCACGCATCTCATTATATATGCTGTATTAACAGGCTCTGCTCCTCCGCTGTCCTGGTAAGCGGGGCTATACTCAACAAAGGCATTCAAAGCATGATATCATTCAACAAGAATTCTCGGCACTTCATCTCATCCTTGGCTCCTTCAGGCACATCATCAAATATGTTGATTGATCTTAATTCATAATGTTTCAAATGTCCAGCATCGCAAGAAACAGCACAAGGGCTCTTTGATTGTCAAGCAGCATCTCGGATTTAAACTCTCCCAACCTGCCAGGATTTTGACAAAACCCACAAAACCCACAAAACCCATTGATGCTTCAGAAAAGCTAGGCCGTTTGGGAGGTTATCGGCGATGTTTTAAGCCAACATATCCAATGCAACGTGACCTATCCACCGTATCCACAACAAACAACAAGTGGACGCTTCTCAAATTCTTTCTGCAGTAAAAAAGGATTCGGATTCTCTCTTTCCTGTTGAAGGGTCCAGTGCATTCTCATTTTTGTGGATGTTTGGTATGCCTCCCCTGCCGTTGGTCTCTGATCAAAAGAGACACACCTCGTTGGCTGAAATGAGAAAGAGATCCGATGACTGCCAAAACCTTTGCATCTGCCACGCTCGCTATACGTCATCCTTGGAGACAGCCCAGCATTTGATCAAATCGTTCGAAATACGGCCAAACACTGATGGTTTCTCGTACTGACGTGCGATGTTACTACGTTTTGACCAAGATCCAATCAGTTGACCCTACACTTCTAAGCTGGTTTCTTGTGGCAAGATAAAGACAATCTTCCGGAACCATCACGGTGGTATCTGTGTAATAAGATTTCTTCTCTTTTCTCAAACTAACATGTTCACTTCTTCGAAGTCCAACGAAAAAGTCGACCCCCACATGACGGCAACAAGGCGGAGTCCCTTGCTGAAAGCCAATCCCCAATGCGGGCTCTACCATGCTCTACCCTAGACCAACGTTCAGTGAAGGGTCCAAAATGCCAAATCTCTGGAAAATGGCCATCTGAGAATCCTATACGGCTGTACGCCCTGTATAACCCCTTCGTGGCAAACCATCTTCACTCAAACATATAGAACCATATATGACCTGAAAGGAGGGTCATCGAAAGGAGGGTTACCCCTGCAACTCATGTTGTTGTCACCACGGCTCATCTCGAGGATATCACCCATCGTATTCTCTGGCTCCACTGCCATCAGAGTCTTGTCCGCTTCCTCTGGCTGCTCTTCGGCGTCGGCTGCGGCGTCCACGGCGGCATCTTGGCCGCCTACATGGCGCTGTGGTGGAGATGTGACCATTTTGACTCAAACAAAATCGAATGCAGTTCCAGTCCATGCTCCATATCTGGCTGTTGTTCCCACAACTTTTCTATATTGCACCTACTTCATTCATGTTGATCTTGATGCAAACAACCTCACCTGCATCCGCAGCATCTGCAACATCCGCAACATCCGCAGCATCTGCATCGGCAGCATCTCCATCTCCTGGAGTTGCCACGGCATCTCCTGACGTTGCCGCAGCATCTCCTGAGCTTGCTGCTGCATCTCCATCTACCGCAGTGTCAGGAGGATCCTCCTCAAGAATCACCGTGGCATCGTTGAGGCGAAACTCAGGAGGAGATGTCTCCCCTTGCCGCAACGTAAACTGGGCTGGCAAAGCGCCAGTGTTCTTGATGAGAAGCTCCTGAAAACAGCTGGAGTCAGCTGGACAGGTGCCGGAGGTGAATGACATGACCTCAAATTGAATTCTGACAACAATTGAGGATTTTTTTCGGCATTCAGTATCTGTAAAATGCAAGGCAGTCTCCCGATCAGCAGACTCGCCAAAGAGGACGGCACCAAAGTCCACTATGGGACGAGCTTCAGCATCCTCCAAAATGAAGCGAGGTTGAAGGAAGGAATGAAGCAACTGACTGAGTGATGAAGTGAGATCTCGGACTCTGGGACCTCGAAAAATCTCGTTGATCAAGTGCATTCTGATTTTGTGGTCAACTTTTCTGATTGTTCTTAATTTGGGGTCGAAATTCACCTTCCAGAACCTACACACAACCCATCTTTTGGGATGCTGCAAAAAGTCCTGCGGTGTGATGGTCAAGATGGTTTTCTTGGTGGTGCACCGCAGCGGGAAGTCGATTCGGCCTCTTCCAGCAAATCAACACCCAACCGCTCGGAACATGACATGGCAAGACACGATGACAGTCAGAGTGCTGAGGCTGCTGGCCTGTTTTTGCCAGAATTGGGAAGGTAGAAACGATGTCTTGGCTCACTTTCGGAATGAACCACAGCGTAATATACCTGCAGTCGGAATCCCGGGAGTGTTCAACGGGTATCATCCTAAACAGTGTCCTTCAATAGGTTCAACGCTACATTGCAAGATATTGCCTAGGGATGGCTTAACATGTGAGCATCCACAAGTATCAAACATTGGTTGAATGCAAAATGTCTGCCCAAAGCTCCTTACCTGGTGACTCCAGCAGACATACGCCCTGGAGGTACGAAATTGATTTCGAAGAAATCTTTCCTCATCACGTGTCTTGAGCAGAAATCGGTGCGACTCTCACCTCTGAAGCTCCACATGTTGAGTGGATGTTGGTGCATAGTGACACTGACATCAAACGAAAGAAGCTCATCAGCTCATCAAACGATACGCATGGAAGTTGCATGATCTTTATGCCAACCAAGAGTCACTGAGTCCTCCAATGGAAGTAGCTTGAACCTCAGTGTGTTTGCTGACCTATTGGGTAGATGGCAAGGTGAAAGAATCGCAGTTACAAAGAATCATCCTTTGTCCACCTAGAAATTTGCCATAGCAAATCTGTCAGCAAAGGTACCCCCTGTGAAAGACTGATAAATCCATGGGTTGCCGATCTGTATACAGTCTCCATAGTATGGTATAGATGGTGCAGACTCAACATCAAAGTCCAACCGTTGTCCAAAGGTACTTGAATCTTCCAGCCAGTATCTCGGCCAAGCAGCTGGTTGAAAGTCAATGACACATTTGTCACCTCAATCACCTGCCGATATCTTTGGCCAACCTCGCAGCGGGGGTTCCAAGTGATTGGTGGGAGTTTGCTTCAAACCTCCAACTCTCATTGCTGCATGAAAGCCCTCCACATCATGCTGAAACTGCTCTCAAATAAATTGATTCTTAAACAAACCACTTCAAGTCATGACAAAAATGTCTCCATGGTATCCAAGTCTTTCTGACACATGACCGCCCCATTCGGCCTCAAAATCATTGAAGGCAATCACTGCAGGTTTTGCGAGAAACGCATCGCCTGGCTTCACTGTAGAACTCCCTTGCTCCATTTGGCAAACCCCCTTTATGCGATTGACATAGGGCATATCCAAGAATGAGAAATAATTCCCCCCCTTTGCCATTAAATTCACTCCTGAAAAATTTTTGGAGACAAATTGCGCAGGGATTCCATCCAGATTATGACTTTCCTTCAAATAGAGAGGCGGTCGTTCGGCCCGTCGCCTTTGAATTCTTTGCCCTGCCAAGTCTGGACCTCAAGGGACATGAGAAATTCCTCAAATGAGAACGCCTTATAATGGATACAACTACTGATGTCAGTTAAAAAATACAGTTTCTATACTCAGAGTCCTGTACTGGTAGGTTAGGAACAGTTTATCCGGTGTTTATCCCATTATTTTCAACAGTACAACCATAGCAAAAGGCTTTTTAAAAAGTTGTTTGGTAACAAGCGGGGTAAAGAAACCAAGTCACAAATCCATGACTCCCATCGAACTTCTGTGCAGCTTGACCAAGGTTTCACGTGTCACCCTGGGCTTTCCGAGCACTACAAATATTGTCTCGCTGCCGTTGCCTGTCGCAGATGTTCGCGGGGTCAGCCGTTGTCTGGAGAAATGTTGGCAAACTGGTTTGTCTGAGAGATGGAAAAGCAGCAACCTTATGACACTCACAAAAGTTCTCCTCAAAAATAGATAGATTCAACTGTGCTTGAGAAATAAGCCAATTACAGTCACTCATCTCACAGCACATTTTAAACACTTAAGTCCAATCTAACACCCCCGGTGGAACCCGAAGCTTTTGAGACCTGAATGTGGGGATGGTTGGTTTCCCTCAATTTCCAATAGCCCAAGGGTGACCTGGCAGCAGCCATGTACTGCTGTTCCAACTTGGAGTAGTTTGGTTCCCAAAGTTTGGGTTCGCCAAACTCCTGACGGAGTAGAAGACATGCTCTTGAAACCTGTTTTTTTTCTGTAACAATCAAGTAATAAGTAGTCATACTGGACGATAGGCAGTGCGCGATACTTGTAGCTTAAAGTAAGTTCAAGTCTAGGTCAATAGGAACAGTATAACCTGCAAGAACAACGGATACACTAATTGGTACGTTTCAAAAGCCGCACATGCAACTATAGACTCCATGACCATCCCCGCCGCTGTGTTTGGATAACATGGAAAAACTGTATTCCTCGCCAATTTGGCAATTTGAGAGTATGAAGCACGGGAATTGCAGTGTTTCTGTCTCCCTGCTCCGCACAACAAACACGTGGGCAGTGTTCCTCCTCGTCTTCTTCGTCACCATCCTCTTCTTCCTGAGAGTTTGGTCTTAACGACGCCATACGACCCCACACCTAGCTATGTCTAAGTTTTGTTCCCCCATCTTTCCATGAGTCCGCTTGTAAGCAAGAAGTTATTTGCCGGAACTAATTGTTCAGATAACACCTGCTGTTGGTGATGCATCTCTCGTATCTGGCAACCCAATTGGCATGTGGTTTCTCCCCCTTTTCTCATCTTCTTGTCTTTAATGTGTTCGCTCAAAAAACCTATCAATGAACGTCTGTCCTCAGCTTCATCTTCGGCAAAGGGATCACCTCCAATAGCCGGCATCGTTTTCACGGCAGGCTTAGGGCTTGGCGGGCTGCTTATACAATCGAAGCACGGGAATGGCAACTAGGGTTATGCCTTGTACATCTTGGTACCTCAATTGTGAACCGATATGTAATCAACTCTCAACACAGGTCTGTGTTTCGCTTTTGGGGTGGTTTGGTCTATTTATCTTCCCTTAAGGATACAAAACCCGGTTTCAGCAAATTCTTCGCAGGTAGCTTAGCAAATCGGTCTGATACATGACACAAGGAGCTGAGCTTGGCCGGTAGATTGTCTATTGGCTCAAACAAGTTTCACCTGGAAAACGCGTGAACTAGGGTGCATCCCTCCTTGCAACAAAGCATCGGGGGCTAGCTGGTTGGAGATTTCAGTTGAGCCCACAAGAAGTCACAGAGTATGTCAGTATGTTTATCCTAAAAGTGGTTTGAGACGCAGTGCTAAGGGGTGCGATATCGATATCCTCAACTTTGTTGCTCTGCTGAAGGGGAGAAGAACAACATATGCATAAATCATATACGTATAACCGTATAACTATATCATTTACAGCAGATATGTGTGTTTAATCACATACATACTTAGACACGGCTACTTCCTGGTACCAAAATTGCATCCTGTCCCTTGATCCATTGGCAAATCGTGTGGTGGACGATGAAAGGGAGCACCTTCATCACCCGAAGCCGAGCGTAAGAAGTTGTCCATCTGCTCTTGCTCCATACGCAGGGCCTGGCCGGACTGCGCTGTTGATTTAAAATTAAGGGTTGATGATACAACACTACTGAAACATACCGAGACAATTCCGAGGGTATGCTATTTATGACGATTGAACATAATTCATTTGCGGGTGCTTCACTTTATGGGGCCCTCCAAATCATCCATTTCAGTGGCAAACAAAAAAAGATTAATTCACGGGGGGGCACCTCCATTTGACGGCCATGTTTCCACATGTTTTGCACGTCATGTGCTACTAGACCTTTCGGCCATCATTAAATTTGCTTCACCGCCACCGCTACAAGCAACCTCCTCTTCTTCCTCCTGCTCATCAATGTTGTTTTCTTCTTTCCACTTCTCTATCCTGCCAGATTCCACACTGGCTTCCCAGAGACATATGGACCTGTATTGCAGAAGCATCATCTGCGCAAATGGTACAAAACTGGTTTAACATGCAGCCCATTGTTCCCTCACGAACTAGGAATGCCTTCACTCCAGTCTTGTCTGCCTCAGTTTTCAGTGATAGCAAAGGGATTTGCATTGCCAATTCCCAAACCAGACCTGTATCTCCCAATCCAACGGAAGCAACACTAGAAAGCGTCAAGTCCAGCCAGTCTTCGGGTCCTCTTCTTGCCAACCCTGACCTGTTTGTTTGCAAGTTCGCTCAGTTAAAGTGAATTCTGTGTGGTCGCTTCTCTACTCAATTTTTGAAACTTTCGGCCCAGGTGGTTCGCAAGTACAAATGGAGCTAATTAGATACATCTAGTGACACTAGAGTGCATTGAAAAGGGTCGGGTTGTAGATATCAACTGTCACTTTGAATATCTTTGAATGTAGGTCTAGAACAACACTTATTGAGTGGCTTTCCTATCAAACTCGACACTCCCTAGAAATCACGACTTTACCACCCTTGCCCAGAGCATGAGGTCAGAGTCTATGTCTGTCAGCAGAGCAGCGTTGCAAGAAAATTTATCGTAAACGCGACAGTTGCAGGTGAGGTTCATGATGCAAGAGTCAACCGAGTTGGTGAGCGTTTCACACTGTAGATTGTATATTATGTAATGTAACGCAGCGTAATGCCATGGAGTGGAATCTATGTTGGTCGATAAGTAAGTACGGACGTACATACGTACGCATGTACGTATGTATACAGGTGGTTAACATCATGTTATTGCATGTTGCTGAAAAGTCAATCTTGTATACATCCAGTATATATGCATTTGATAATCAATACATTTCTTCTGTATTCACATGCATTTGCTATCATTTGTTTACACGGTCCTTATATTTTACATCTTTGACACAACATGTTATATGATTCTCCACTATGAACTCCAAACATCCTTGATCTTTCCATTGCTGCGGCCTGCTGATCCACCCGCTCAATCTCTTCGGTCCTTGCACGGCCAAGGCCAAAAGCATTGGTCCGTTGGATGCTGACCTGCCAGGTGTGGGGATCCAGTTGGGAAGGAGGCAAGCGGTTGATGGATGTAGTTGGTTAGGTGGTCCGTGATTTTTTAAACTAGTTGAAATGAAAATTGAAGCAATGGGGAGGAAAAATTGAAGATCTATGTACATGGTACGTATGGTCACTTGTAGCTACTTGCATACGAGATTATGAAACTGGAAAAGCCTTGTTGGAGTGATGTCACTTTGTTTCCTAACTGGGTTGTGCAGGAGCTGATTTCCACATTGCCATAGAAAAACAGGACCAGAAACAGGGATGTTCACTGCAGCAAATGGTGCAGGGCGTGCATGTCTGGAAAAATGTACTTAAACCCACCTCTCAAACTTGGCAAAGCAACCACCTTCAATGAAAATTGTAAACTCAGTAGTAGTCACTAAGTAATTGTATTCATTTGGAATAAATGAGTTGCCAGAATCAACAAAAACACTGTATAATTAAACAAAACTATACACAATATTGAAAGGCTTGGTAGACTTCTAATATTTTCCCATTTTCCGCATCATGTGGTGAGTTCACCCATCCCTTCAACTATATCCAGTCATATCGCTGCACACCTTTGAAGGATCAATCCGTAGTGCGGTACCAGTAGGATCCAGAACATCAACACTACCTGGGGTCGAGAAAAATGCTGGTGACTCGTTGGTTTTTGTTACCTATGGAAATTGGAAGGATTTAATAACGGATGCAAACGAATGTAGGGGGAGGTGAAAGAGATTTGTGAGGTATTATAGTGTTTTTTTTCAAGTGCAATGGCAGAATGTTATTGGATCTTTGACCTTTTCCAAGTTTTGTATCAACAAAATCCACTATGTTGGCCAGCATGTTTGTCATGAAATTGCCTCTCATTACCTCTCAGTTGACGAGAAAGCACCGGGGAGAAACGACCGCCATCTCACTCTAAGGCCACTGCCAATCGTCATCCTGCGGATGTATTGCCTTGGAAGGACTTCATTGCCCAAGTCCCGCAAGTGTTGGTACATTCAATTGTGTTAATCCACCTGCTCACAAAGTTTCAAACGTGCTCTGACATGGCGCTTGATTTAATATTTCAAAGTTACAGTTTTCATATCTTCCAATGCTAAGGAAAATTCACAGCACATACAAGGCTTCTGTCCATGGCAACAGTGGCATAATGGAGTCACAGGATACAACCAATGCTGACCCTCCAAAAGCCCCTGACGTGATCTTTTGCTCTTTCGCATAGTTCCCGACCTGGCCCGTTCAAACCCCAGTGACCCACCCCAGTGACCCACCCCAGTGACCCCCAGTTGGCCCTTAAAGCAGAACCTGCCGCTGAAACTCCTCCTTCTGTTCTCGACGTTTCTTCGCTTCCTTGCAGCAAGGGCTGGAGCTGAGAATAGAGGTTGCTTGAAAAGATCTTAGTTTACTAAACTTCGATACCTTAAAATTTGACTATTCCGGCAAGATTGTTGCATTGTGGTTTGGGGACAGTTCACTAATAGTTCCGGATTGTGATTGCATCTTCTGACTGATAAGAGAGGCTGAAAACTTGTAAACTATGTTCACGAAAGGTCAGAACGACACAATTTGGGTTTGGCACTTGATGCCGCAATGCTGGGATGTGCAAGAGTGTCATTGTCAATATAGCATATATATATATATGATATATGTGTATATACAGAGAGTCTCATTGTATATACATATGCATCATGTTTCACCAACTTGGATGTAAGAAAACAGCTGACCCAGGAAACCAGCTGCATTTCGAGAACCCAGGCACCTTCACACTGCGTTTGTAGGTCTTATCTTCGATGATAAGCTGCTCCATCCTGAGCGTTCTGCGCGTGTGTCGGTCTTGCCTCTCTTGATACACATGGGCTTTGATGTATCCTCCGAAGATGCATGAAAATACTATCTCCAAGGCAACAGTGGGTTTATACAAGGGGGACGTCCAAGCATTCAAGTCTCAGCAAATCATGGTCCTCAATCATTTCTGAAATATATGATCATAGTCATGATCGTGATTGAGATCATCATCATCCCAACATCGTCTTCTTCTGCCAAACTCCTCCTGGGCTCTCCAACAGCTGTTCCGAGCGCAACTCTTTTTGTGCCTGGAGTTTAAGCCGCTGCTCTTCCTTGCGGGCCTTAGCATGCCACCAGCCACCAGGTTCTGGGTGTTCTCAGTAAAAAACTTTGTCTAAATGCCTAGCTACCCACCTTGTTGTCTTTCAATTTGACTTACTATAAACATGTCAACAACAACGTTGATAGCATTTAGGCATGTAGAAATAGGCATGCATATCTTTCCAAAATATCCTTGCCGAAAATCTTCCAGTGGATCAGCTTAAATCTCATTGTTGGACATCTTCCACGCAATTGCCAATGCGTTCATGGTGTTGTGGAATAATGGCTGATGTAATGTGAAAATCTTCCACATTTTAATGATCTTTTAAACGATTTCACCAAATGCCAGGTTTCCCTGCATCCATTTCTTCTCTTCTCCAAATCTGTGGCAAGTGGGGTTTTGTTTTTTTGTCCCCGGAGACGGACTCGGGACTCTGGAGCTGATAAAAATGGGGAAAGTCTTGGTCCTGAAAGGTGGTGGTCATGCTCCGTTACTCTGAACATACACCTGAAGACATGGTTGCGAATCGTGATGTCCCTCGACTTTTGCTCAGAAAAAACAAGCGACCCATGGCTTCAAATCAATATGACATGCATGATTCATGATTTTGTTTGTTAAAGGTACAAATGTACAAACCCAGTCACGTGTCCAAGTGGGAACCTGGCTAGCACTCAGCCTATTTTTGGTGACATCTTAGCGCCTCGTAGGGATTCTTGCCATCCCTCAAGAGGGATTGCTTCTCCTTCTCTCGTTCGACCTGGAACTGCCCATCATCCATGAAGGACCACTGATGGTGAGGTCATCTGACATCACTGTCGGCTTCGGGGGTTGCACACAATTGTGTACAAATGTCACCCAAAAGTTGACAGCTGCCGAGTGGGCAAAACTTATACTACCAATGTGATCGATGCCCAACGCTCCAGAAGACTCGAAGGCACCAAATCCCTGCCTTGACTTTCTGTTGCTTCTTGTCGCGACGCTCATTCTGGGACTTGATCTTCAATAAGATCCCCTTGGAAGGAGCTGAATTTCTTCACAGTTCTGGTCATTGTCAATACACAGTTTGGAGCTGCTTGGTAGAGAGACAGAGGGAGAAAAAAAAGGTTTACCAATTTTAACGAAGGCCTAAAATTTAAATGCAATTCATTATACCTAACTGCTCGTGCACCTGGGGGTGGGGGGTCTGTGCACACTGCTGGATGCTTCTGATTCTGCCGGACGCATTCTGTGAGGAGAGCTGGCACTCATTCTGTTCCTTGCATCACCAATATCGCCACTCATGAGTCACTGAGTCACTTTTGTTTTTCGTCTTTCTCTATGTATGGATATATATATATATATATATGTGTATGTATATATGTGTATGTATATATATATATATTATATATATATGCACATAGTTATACATATGTGTATATACATACGCACATATTCATGTATATATATACATATCATGACTGTCAGGGGTGTCAGGGGGTAAATGGGGGTGTGCTCACGTTTGGGTTGCATGCCGCCACTGCGCTTGCTCACATGCTCGGTTGGGGTTTCACAGAGATGCATACACATACATGTACGTACAGTGTCATTGCATTTTCCACACTGTCAATGTATGTCCATCTCAATCAATCCGAACAGCCCAGATCACTAGAAAAGATGCATCAATAAAGGGCTTCAAGACAGCCACTTGTTCCATGCCCACAACAAGCAAGACACGTACCCCTAGTTCGGTCTATGCTTACAAAATCCTACAAGTCAGGTACCAAATACTGCAGCTGCAGCATCGTTAGAAACTCCGAAATCCTCAAATCCTCCCATTCTGAGTTGTACAACATCTCTTGAGTCCTGGCCCCAATGTCACTGGGTACCGAGGCAAGCTAAAAAGCACAAAAAGGGTGGAGAAATCGCAGGCGCAGTTGATTTGGGTCTTTTGGCAGCATAGAATTAACATGTCTTATGAGTCTCATCTTGGAAATGTTCATGAATTGTCCAAACACACACCAAGATTTATGAAAATTATTGAACATCTAATTGAAATGTTCACCCCAAAATGGAAAAGTGTTTGACTCGCCCGTAACTTCTCTGCCTCACCACCCGATTTACCAGTTGCCTCCCCAACAACTGAGCGGTCCTTCAACTGCATGACCCGCTTAACGTCGTAGTCAAACCGAGCCTCGCATGAAGATACACCGGCAACTTGCCCCGGGATGAAACATAGTCAACATAGTTCAAAATTGTTGAAGACTGTCGGCCTAATTCAAAATAATTGAAAACATCAGTACAGTCAGTATTGGTTTTCGCAGTTGCACTGTGCACCGCTGCCTCGCGAACTTCCTCCATCTGTTCTTTGCGTGCCTTCTGCTTGTCTTGTGCCTTCCACAAAATGTGGTGGAATGGGGGGACTTGGGTGGGCTCCAATGGCTGTGGAACACAAAACACATACTGCAATGACTAAATGTATTCTACTTGATTCATGTTGATTCTAGTTTGTAGTTTCAACCTAGTTTGAAAATAACATCCAACCACTGCAAGAAAAAGATCGAAAAAGTTGTCCCAACATTCAACCATCCACAAACGCCACAAACCGTCCACTTGCACCACCTCCTTAAGTCTTCGGCGACCTTGAAGCTGATGATACTGAGCTTCGCCCTCCTCCAGCAAAGAGAATCTGGTCAAATGGACTACACACATCTACATACTATACATATCAATACATAACATTTCACTAAAGTTTGAAATCTTCAAACTTTCCTTGAGGTTTCAGATTCAAACCATCATCTGGGAAGACACCTTCCAGCATTGCTCCATACTTGAATCCGAGAATGTGACAGAACCCAGATACATCAGCTTGATGCCCCACACATGAAGCAAAGGCAAGGCTTTGGAGAGGGACAATCAAACACAAAGCATTGAAAACAGCCACCATCTTTCAACAGCGCAAACCTGAAAAGGAATATCAAAAAATATGTCGCTTAATTCATTTCAGACATTTCAGCAAGCCCGCTCCCGACGTGCTTGCTCATCTTTCACAGCCTCATGGGCCGTGATTGGCATGATCTGCTGAAGGGTCGAACTTGTTTCCAACGCATCCCTTTCTGGAATCTTTTGGACAAAAAAAACAGGTTCTCTAAACAGCATCCTTTGCATCTCGTTTGTAGAGCAAGGAAAAATAGCTATTTTTTTTCAGTTTTCGCCACTCGCCTGTAACAAGACTTCCTCTTGTTGTTGTGCTTCCCGATCCTTCAAATTTCATCCAATTTGGCGACTCAATGGACCGACATTTTTTAGATTGCCACTCATCCAACACATGGAAGAAATTGGCGACTTACCAGTAAGACCGAATTCTGTAACCCACAAAAACCTGTGCAAAGTTGTGGATCTTGCCAAAAGAAAATATAATCCAGACTCTGGATGCTAGTTTGGAACTTGATGTAACAATTGCCAGAGTTGACAAACCACAAGTGAGGATCGTTATACTTCCACGCTAGTCTGGAAGACGTGCCCAATCACCTAGACCAGCTAGATGCCACCATCCCGACCACCGGCTCCTTCTTGATGGCTCTTTTTGCGCGTCGCACCTGGTACAGCAAAGGAATGTGGCTATGGCTACGTAGATATAACTACATAGTATGACTCCCAACATCTCAAGGCTGAAAAAGACCAATCCAAAGTAATAACCCTGATATGTGAGACTTGCACAGCTGTTTGTTTCTCCAAGAATAGCACGGTAGGTAGCCATCACCCGGGTGAGAATTCAGGGATTTCCCATGAGGATTTTGGGCGGAACACGCAAATCACCAGCATGCGACATTTGGTTTGCCCATTTTTCTAGGTGGGTTTGCCCATCAAACACCATAAGGGCTGCTGCATCCCTAAGTCCAGCTTAAAACCATACAAATTCATTTGGTTCATCTCCTGCATTGAAATGATGGGCACTCCTATGAGCCGCCTCCATATGTGTGTTGGAAACAAATTTTTTAATGGTAAAAATTATTTTATCATACTTTCCATGTCAAGAAATTCAAGAATATTTCAACCGACCCGGAAAATTCTGACATCCTTTTTATGATGTTTTGAGGAATATTCCACGGATTTGGGGGTCATGTCATTTAACAACACCCCCGGTTTCAACAACAGCTGCGTCGTGCTCAGCCTCATCGGCACGCAATTCTCGCGCCACGCTTTTGGCCACCTTCTGATCCTCCGCTAGAGCCATTGGTAAATTAGGGTTGACTGTACCCAGCTACCAAAATGTTGCTGTATGTGCCTCTCATGGCCTCACACTTCTTATGAAATGTTTTGCGAAACGAGCATGACTAGTGACTAATTATAAAATCATATCTTCGTCACCCTGTTGTATCATAGCCTGCATTGATTTCATCTGTTACCTTTTGCCGTTACACCAGTCTCCTGTTTGGCATGCTGCGATGAAGGTCCACCACCCTGTGTGGCAGTTGGTCCAGCAGAATCATTAAGTTCTACTAGTGGAAAATCTTGGAAAAAAAATGAGCATGTCTCAAACTTGAGGATGCCCAGATCAAATCCAGTTGGAAATAACCTAATTTTCAAATCTTGATAGGGAAAAACCCAGTGGATTTGACAGTCCCAAAATTCTTCACCGTTGCCATCGGGGTGCTTTGAGGTGATGGCCTCTTGAAAGTGCCGTGATCCGTGCATCACCAGATAAATCAGAATTTCTAAAAGATGATCAGAATACATTGTAATGGTAACAATCCATCATAGTAAGGTAGTAGATACCATCCCAAAATTTTTCAAAGATCTGGAAAATCAACATGTATACCACCAAAAAACAAGTCTTGTAGTGAAACCTGTTGGTGGTTCAGAAATCCCATCTCCAACCACCTGTTGAATGGTGCTAAAACCTTGTAAAATAATGGGATTTCAACTACGTTCCCTCAACTGGTGCAGGTCGCCTGCTCAGCTTTCAAGAGGGCCAACTCGGCAGCATCACGCTGCTGCTCCACCCTGAGGCCAGTGTTGGAAATTCCCAAGGCGATGGTGGGTTCAAGCCAAGAGCCGAAATGCGCCCTGAAATTCGGCACTGAGGTTGGAAGTTATGATGGATATACTGTATATATAGTATTTAATGTGATATATATATATATATGTGTAAATATATATATATACATAAGATGATATATAAAAGTCAATCAAGACATCTTCTCCAACTATAAAATAAATGTTATTGATCCTCTTGAAGCCACCACTTGGGAAAAGGATAGATGGATGAGAATCAGGAAGCAGTGGCTTTCAATTGCTGCTAAGCACGACCCCAACAAACGTCCAACCGTATCGATGAAGAGACCTTCTGCAAGCAATCCACCATTTACAGTTCCGGCCAGCCAAAAAGAAGGTGCTGTGGGCGTCGTAGAGACGCATGATCTTTCTACAGGAGAATCATCTACAAGTCAAATATTTTGGGGATTCTTTGGGTCTTTTCGCTGCCAACTCAGAATGATCCAGGATTCCCTTGAGCTGCCCTGGCATTGTGAGTTTCTGCCAGGCTTTTCGCACCTCCGCCTCCTGCCAGTTGGAAACTAATCACAATATCACACTTAGCTTCAAGGAATTGCCGGCTGCATGTACACAAGAAAGATGCTCAACCTGTCAAAGAAGTATGCATGTCTTGTGCCAGGTCATGTTGGTCTGCAAAACGCATGTACTCAAGCCCTATTTGATCTCTTGGCTCTATGTTTACAAGGTTCGCTTCAAAGAACTAGACTCTTGTCTGGAGTTTCCAGCAAAAGCTGTTCCTCTCAGTCAGTTCCAAATCATCTTGCTTCGTAGTCACAGCATGCCCAAATCTAAACAGGATTACAAAAAGAAACAAGTAGTCAGTAATGCTTTTCTGCATTTCTGACGTGTGACCTCGCCATCCAAGCTTATCAGTTGATGGCAATCCCTTGAAGCACCTGGATCCCCAGTTTTGCAGGATTTTGCAGTTGACCCTCTGCTGCCTCAAGAAACACAAACACAAGAGGCAGTAGAGGATCCCTTCAGAGGTGTCAGGGCTAACAAACCTGGCAGACCTGCAAATACAATGACTTGATGTACTGCGAAATCTAGCCCACCCCCGGTAAATCCATGCTTTTCTTAAGTACCTTCCTACAACGCAGGGTTCATAAAACCCTAAAGGATCGAACTGTGTAGCTGATGTTTTGGAAGCCATGAAATTACCCAATGGCTGCCACACAGCACCTGCTTTTTAAGTCTCTTTAGGAATTGCTCCTCGCGTGGCTTTGCACTTTGCAGCTTGGCAGAGACTTACAAACAAGAAAGTCAGGTAGACACTAGCCATGTCGAGTCATATCAGTCACATGCACCGTACCAACAGACTGGCAGTGGACCCTTGACACAGGCAAAACAGATTGGGACTTAGATGTTTCTCCTGTCAAGCTCACCTCAGGGTTTTGTAAAAGGATACTTGGCTGTGACTCAAAATCATTGGAGGGTTTTGAGTCTCACGGTTTTGCCATGTTCCAACTATAGACCAAGCAACAAGTACAAATGCTCCCTCGTCCACCCTCTCACCCAACAGCACAGCTCCTCATTAGCCAAGGTTTCCTTGGCTTCTTGGGCTGCTCGGACCTGGCAAATTCTCGAAATTCATGCTAGGGAAACTCATTGATTGAAGGGGAGTAGTCTTCAGTAGACAAAGATAGCAATGCAAGAATATAATCTTCACTCATTTTCAGCAAGTCATGTATATAATACATCTACGAATGGTCCGCATGGTGGTAACAAGTGGAACAAACAACACAAGTAGTGAGAAAAGGTTCAAAAAAACTACAAGTCTTGTCACCAGGATCTTCGTTCTTGTTAATAATTCCCTCCTTCGAATTCCTGACCAAACGCCACGTTTACAGTGCTCTTCATACCATTTCCACACCTTGGAAGCGTGATCATGCTGCAGCCTCTCCACTGTCTTGTTTATTCGCTGGTGTCCCAGGGTAACATTGAGCCTGGCGAAACAAGGGAGAGGAGCACCTGGTGAAGGTTGCTGATTTTCCACTTGGCTGTGCAGGAAAATCTGTGGGTTCTTCAGGCGCAATCTCAATACAGAGTTAAGCAAAATGATGCAAATAGCAAGGCATCTCAAGAATTGAGATGCGTGCACTGGATCATGGGTGTAAGTCGAGATGATTCCACCTAGGGCACAGTTGGGCACATTGCTTCACAGTCAATTTTCTGAACTACACATCTCATTCTGTGTCAATCATTAGTGTCTATCCGTTGTGTGTATCTGAGCAAGTCCATTTGCTCGCTTCCAATACCACATCAAGGCCAAAAAAAAAGCAGTTGCATTCATTGCACTGAAGTCCTACAATTTACGACAACCCAAATCCTGAATGGCTTTCTTCTCTGCCACTTCCAATCTTTGGAAAAAGTCAGCTTCAGCCAACTGGGAGGTCTTGGCCAATCTGCCTTCGCCTCAGATCATTTCCAATGAAGCAGGAGATATCGGAGGGCCGGAGGGCTAAGGCTCGAAAAAAAAAAAACATCAAAACACCACAAGCAAAAAAAAGAGCATATTGATCTTGATATACAGTAAAACTCAGTGGATTTGGTGACAGTTGTAGAAGAGGGTGCATGATGGTGCATGAAGGCCCTTCATGCCTGTTCCGGCACCATCTGAATCTGATGGGGATTCGACCTATCCTTGTTATTACGTAAAGTGCCCCTACATGTACACCACATATCACCACATGGAATGCCTAAATTGCCTACACGACGAAACTCGACTCGGCGTGCGCTCGCATAAGCCCTTGATCCAATAAGACAGCAAGAGTTGCATCCTTTCCATGAGACAAGTTGAGCGCTGAAGAAAATGCCAGGTCACTCGAGGCTGGAGGCAGTTTGGGCGGGATCCTCCTGATCACTGAGGGTATTACCTGCGCTGCGGTCCAACACAATCTGGAGTCTAGAGTCTATATTCATCTATATTCTATATGAATCCTTTTGCACAATAGCTCAAAAGCAAATCTGTTACAATATATGCTGCTTGAATGGAGTCTCCTCTATATCATCTGTTCTCTTCAAACGTGGGGAGTTCCAAACAACAAAGACGTAGAGCTCCCACCAGTGAAACCGAACCTAGCTCTGCATCTGGGGCATCATCCTGCGCTGATGTTGAAAAGTTTCGCAATGCAACGAGATCTGTTGCTGTTGGAAACCCATCCGACAAACCCTAGAAGATGTTCCACCTTGTCGCTGTCGGTAGCTGCCAAAAAATCCAACAGACCTGGATCCAGTTCTTGCTCCTGACGGATTCCCATCATGTGAAAACATTGCCGTTTATGTCACGCTGCAAGTGCATTCCTCTTTAAGGAAAACAAACGTTGATTTTTTTGGCTCTTGAGCATCAAATGGTTCTGTTTGCTTTGAAACAGTATAAGAGCAAAAAGATGAGTTGTTTGCAATCAATGAAAACATGAAAACATTGAAGGGTGTCATTGGGGCAAGGGTCATCTGTTGATTTCTCCAGCGTTACATACCTCCATCCCAAGCAGCGCAGAGTGTGTCCTCCTGAGGTGGACCTTTGCCATCCTCCTGGGCATGTCTGACTCATAGCTGGGGGTGCTGGAAGCTGCTTGGCAATCGCAAATTTCTCCTAAACTTCATCCACTTTCAATTATTTCATCCTGTTGATGGAAGAAATCCCAAACAACCACCTGTGATGAATAAATCCCTGTAAATCATGGGATGATAAACTATCAACCTCAACTGGTGCAGGATTTCTTCCATCAACAGTATTGTTTCATATTGTTTCAATTCTTCTTTCTAAGCTTCAACACATTAACTTTAAGTGCATGTTGGAAACACAGTTTTGATATGCAAACTTCTGCATGACATGGTAGTCACAGTCCTTCGTGCCAAATTGCTGTGCATATCTTTGTGAACCACAAAAACTTTGCTTCCGCGATTTCTGACTGAAAACAGGTCACCTCTGGATCTACAAATTCTTCTGGTGAAACTTCCTCGCCATCGTCTCCCTCCTGGCGCTGGGTCGACCCCTTAGATATTTGGATAAACACGACACTGTTCTGAGTCCATGTTTAAGGCAACAGCAATTTGTCATTTAATTCGAAGTATATGCATAGGTAAGTATGCGCTTATCATGTATTACTCGATGATATGATGTATGAAATACGTCAATACGAATATGATATGCCACCTATATAACGTGCAAAATCAAATTGTACAGTCGCAACACGCACGCAGTTTCAAAAAAAGTGTTGCGTTGGCGGATGGGACCCAGCGTCGACAAGCATTTGTGGAAGACACACCATGTGTTGTTACACGGATCAAACCCATACCAATTTTGGTTCACTGTGGACATGGCTGATTTCGCAGAAAGAAAGGAATATTGACTTTTAGATACTTTTGGCATTTTAAGGTGGCAAGCCACCATAAAAGCCCTGTTGCCGGAATTGTTATTGTCAAGTTTGTTGTTCGATGCAAAAGTTGGTTGCTCCCTCGGAAATCAAACAAATCTATGCGCTATGCGTTCTTGTGTGGAAAAATTTCACTTTGGACCTACTTCGCTACACAATGGGATGACCTTGCGACTGGGAGATCGATGCCAAGTGTTCCCCACTGCAGTTTCATGGCAGCCATTTGACCCCTAATAAAGGGTTGAGCTTGAAGGAACCACGATGGGGCCACCAGACTTTTGGGCCTAGCCCTGTCCAAAACTGATTGATTGCTCAGGCAGCGTGCTCGCGCGTGCTTGATCTTACCTGAGGATCCCTGTATTGTAATGCTGCATCCCCACGAAATCGGCCCAAACTCCCCAAGATCACCTTTTTGGAGAGAGCTTCTAGCAGCTCCTGGTGGCACAAATGCATCTTTGGCTCCAGGTATCACAACAAGCTTTGCCTCGTTACAATTATGGACAGCCCTGCCTCCTTCTCCACTTGTTCAGCATCAGCCAGGTCGGCCATCACTTCGCATGGCCCCCCCAACCGCTTGGTTTATGCAGAAAGCCACAGCGGAGAAATCTTCAGAAGGGAAGAAACAAACGTTTCCTGCGATGCTGCTACAGTGATTTAAGTGTAAGTGTGTAAGTGGTACACTTCAAATTCTCCCTCTGCCCCCCTTGCCCTGGCCACCCATATCTTCCCCACCACCTCCGTTTTCAAACCCATCCCGTCCCTATGTTTTTTAGTTCCCAAATGCCTTAACCAATTGCATGTCCTAACTTTACACCCATACACCTCACAATCTACTTCCCTCTCATTATATTCTTGATTATAAACCTTTTTTCTCCTGCTTATGTTCCTCCCCATCCCTCCGGCATTTGCCGAGTCTACACTGATTGTATTTTGGCAAAAAAAACCTACGTCTCAACCATATCCCTTTTGGTCGATGACTGGATCGTATGGTGGTCATATTTGGTGCCTCAAAAAAAAAACTATGTCCTATGATCTCTTTTTTTTACTGGGAAAAATCTAGAGGCAAATGCTGTGATGATTCCAAGAGTGTCCACATCTTCACCTTTTTTTCCCAGGCAAATGCCCGACATTGACAATCCAAGCTCCGCCAGAGGTGCGTCTTACACACAGAACTGACCTCCTTAAAAGCAATTGAACCCCCTCTGCTGGGACAACGTCAACTGCGTTTCGAGATGTCAACAAAGTGTTTGACAGAATCTGAGGTTCTTCAGTTGATCACAAAGTATCTACATTATCGAATGAACAGTTTGCTTTTGGGTGATTAAGGAGAAAGCACAGGAGGTGGTCCCTTGAAGAGGGGGCAAAGAACATGTACATGTGGAAGTCAACCGGATCACTGGAGCCTCTCTCCCATCACGAAATCTGGACCGACAACATCCTAAAATAGAGAAACATAGTTAAGCAATGACGTATATAGATATACAAACACAAACCCTGCTCAAAAGCTGACAAACCAAATTGCTTGCAAGTTGAGTTGCCAGGTCTATTTCCACTTCCGGGCGGAGGGCGGTTTCCCGGCAACCTCTGGCGTGGTACCGCCAACGGGGGCCAAGCCCCTCACCATTGGAGGATTTTGCAAAGAGACTCCTTGCCACGGTGCTAAGGCAACACAGAAAGGACTTATCCCTTTGCAAAGAGGACTGACCAACAATGCGCAAAAAGAACCAACTTCATTGCAACAAACTATACTGCATTGATGTATAGAATAGCAGAATCAACCAGTTGCACGCCCCCAATTTAAGGTCGGAAATCCCCACAATAGAACCTGTCCCTTGCCACATCATGGCTGTCGGAAGCTCTCCCACCTTTGCATCGTGGAGTTCTCGCCAGGCTTGTTGGCGGCGGAAGAAGATGGGACCTTAGAAAACTTCACCAAGGGACCAAGTGGATGAGTTGAAGATACTGACAGTCATGGTATCGTGGTCTTGGGAATAATCTCTCAAACAATTGTTGAAATGGATTGTGAAAAATATGACACCCGGCCCGTACAAACTAATGATATAATCTTCTAGGGCGGTTTAAGCATGCACATGGTGTTTCATAAGCTCGCATGCTGCAGACCCTGCTGTGTGTTTGCATTTCTGCTGATTTAATGGTAGAGTACCTGAGTACATACCGATTGCACATATAACTATACACCTAGGTAGTAGTCTTGGGCACCTTCGCGAGGCTACGCATCCTGGTTCATCCTGGGGCCGGCACAGTCTGTATTTCTGCAAGACCTTGGATGAAAGGCTAGACCGGGCAATAAGTTAGGTAGAGCATGAGCATGTACAATGTAAGACGTATGCATGCATGTTTGTACGTACGCACGTACGTAGGGTATGTATCTGCGTAGGGTTTGTATGCCGGGGTTTATGTCGGGTATGTATCTCGGTATGTCATGTATGAAGGGGTATGTATGTACGGATATGTATGTAGCTATACCATGGGCACAGTACGTACAGTATTATGGAATAATGTATGCATATATATATATATAACATATATATATATATATTGTGTATAATTATATAGTATCCGTGTAATTATCTATTGTAATTATATACCATGATATGTGCATTGGCATGCCACTCCAAATTTGCAGCAAATATGCATGCGTGAATTCGCTGAATTCATGTCTATTCTCTATCATGAAACTCAGCAACATCTTGGACGCTGAGTCTGAGTGGCTTCCTGTATGATTTACAAATATATAAACAATTGTATCTACAACATACCTACACTACTGTACGAATCATAAATCAAAACACATGTACTAGGTCTGAGAATGAAAACTGGTCCTAAATTGATATCCTCATCTTCACCCTGCGAAGTGTCAAGACAAAAAAAGAAATTGTGCTTCTGCACTTCTAATTACCTGTTATGCAGTAGCTCCAAATCGGCTGAATGCCTGACTGTTGAGAGAAATTCAAGATACCCCAAAACTTCAGCTCCTCCTCTCCCAAACCCACCCATACTCATTTGCTTCACCAATTGGCACATGCAGCTTTCCGCAACCACCTTCACATTGCAAACATTGTGATAGCAAGGCGGAGGTCTCTGCCTGCGAATTCCAGCTGTGAAGATCACTATGGCCACTATGATCAGAGCTGTATTCCAAAGTGTCATGTGCTTGCACGATTTGCCTAAAGTGCCTGACGCATCCGAGACAGGCACTTCAGAAATCAGGGTTCAAGAGCGATTAAAAATGATTAAAATACGTCTTCACAACAGGGAGGCTTCCAATCTAACTACAACACAGGGTTTTGCCATCATAGAATCGGGTTGAACAAAGTGTAGTATGAATGTTAGGATGCACAGTCCATGAATGTTCAATTGATGTCAACCAGTAGAGAATGGAGTATCCCCCCACCACACCTCCAGCGGTCTCAACAGCTCTGTCACGGAGAGATAAGCCTAGCATTGCGGCTGCAAGTTGGTTTTGCCGGAGCTAAAGATTTCGAGTGTTTTTGCATCCTCAGCGGGATTTGACAGTAGAAAAACTACTTGCAAACGATAATACTATATATCATATATTCGTATCAGTATACATAAATATGAAATATTTGTTTGTACAATATACATGCACATACTTCATACGTACCAGTGGATTGGACCGCTTTTGTCAAATCATGGGATCCCACTTGCCTCTCGTATACTGTGTGGACTGGCTGAACAATTCGCACAAAAGGCTTTCCCCGACCTTGCACAGTGACGAAGGTTTCTGGGGTTTTTGTCCATAACCCCACACATGACATAACCTGAACAACAAGAGCTTGGATCACTACCTGTCGAGAGCGCGCACAATTGCAGTGTCCAATGTTCATAATGTTAATGTGCCTGTCAGCAGCCTTTTCACTTGCCAATAGCTTGGTGTGCTGTGGTCACAGGTACCGTTGGCTTGGCGCCACACTCTTGCTCAAAGGAAGTGCAGCCTGGCTTCGTTCACCGGGGAAATTCAATTTCGAAGTGTGGGAAACTTTAAACATTCGTCCAAACACAGACCATCTATGCAAATCATCTCAACTCATACATGGAACAGAGAATCACTGGCCCACGAGGTCATCACAAGAGATGAGGCTTGGGATGCTCCTTCGTAGTAATCTGTGTCTGGGGAAGGATCCGAACAGGTCATACAGCACCCATCACTTTGGGCAACTGCGACGACTGTGAGTCAACCGGAAGAATCTTCCTATGCACATTGGAGTCGATAAACTTAACTTGGCCAAGAGACAAACTGACAAACCCTACAACCATCGCTCTCAAGGCAACTTTCATCCACCAAACCCCCTTCGTCACCTGGTGTGAGACATTTCTTCCTCGTCTTCACAAATCTTCCGAGTCCACCTGCTCTTTTGAAAAATTCCCAGCAAATCGGATGATAAGTCTGACCTGGAACATTCCCCGATGCCCCGAAAATGTCTGCGAAGTAGAAATACTCATAGAAAAAAAACAGAAACATGATGCATTTCTGACATCCAACAAAAATCTATATATGCATTCCCGACGAGAGAAGGGCACGCTAAAAATGCACAACATTCTTGCCCTGCCGTACGAAGAAATCACAACAAAGATCTGTGACTGTCCGAACTGACTTCCCAACTAATGGCCCATTGGAGATTCCCAACAGCTTGGGGTGAAACGTCAAAGAGTTCAATCCACGAATATCCATAGCTTGAATGATTTCTGCTGTTTCCTAAAGTATCGGCCAACACACACTCGGCCGCACCCATCGCATTCAGCCCTTCGCCTCCTCCTCCACCAGCTGCCTTGGCAATCACCTTCTGTCCCCTGGGTGCTGTTGGTTCATTGGAAAACTGCGCCCTGGGTCATTTTCGATGGTTCACCAAACCCTCAAGGCTTCGCAGAGCATTGAAGTTACCTGACCTCCCCAGCATTTGACTCCAGATTGTGCACCCAAAATGGAAGTATATTAACTTGCTTTTCTCAAAGGTACATAGATAATTCATAGGTGTTTCCAACCAGCTGGGTGTCAAATCTCGGTCACAGCGACCACTGGGCTCCCCACGAGCTTGAGGAGCTACCTTAGTGAAATTCCGCATCGCTGGCATCGCCATCATCGACAAACAATCCCACATGGTCCATCCACTTTCATCCGTCAACCATCACAGATCATCCATCATACATCATACATCATACATCATCTTCCACCATCAATCCATTATCCATCCTTCAGTAAAGATCATCATGGCAGGATACTTAGTTTCAAAAGATTCCTCACCATCGGCTGAGGCGCACACCGAAACCGAAGAGTTCTTGCTCCTGCGAGGGGATCAAAAAGAGGGCTCACCAGCATCACTGGAAGCTCTTTAGATCTGAGGCAGCTTCATCTATATAACATCATCTTTGTTTCATACAACCACCTCAGCTGATTTTCACAGTTTTCAGACTTGCGAGTCATAACTTCAACACCTCATGAGGTTTTGAAGCTGCTCAGTCACCATGCAGTTTTGTCGGCGTGTAAGGGGCCTATCAATATTGTATCTGCGTGAATTCCAGAACTATATATCTCAATTAAGTCCAATTTGGAGAGTTCAACTAAGCCACCTTTGGGGCTTGAGGTGACAATGATCTCGATAATTGAAGCATCATGAAGGAAGTGTTCCAAAATGATGCTCGATTGCAATGCAACTCCGCTCCACGCTGCTCTTCTGGCCCCCAAGCACTGGTTCGAACACACGAAGCCTCAGAACATCGAGTTTTTTCATCTAGCCATGCTCCCCATGTTCCAACGCTAAGCCGAAGACAGTGGCTGCTTCAACCTCAGAAACGATTGAAATTTTGTGATGTCCCCTGTAAACATATGTGGTATGCCAGGTAAGAGAGAGACTCTCGCCGGTCACACTGGATAGGTACTTGTGTTGCATCAGACCCAGCATTTGCAGTCAAATGACTGATGGTCCAGATAGTAGTCAGCATCCAGTGGAAGAGAAGCCTGCAGAGTTCGTCAAGAATTCGAGTGAAATCTCCAAAGGTTTGCAGGTGTCTTGACCAGAAGAGTCAATCGCCAATTAACCTTCGATTCAGCCCACGCTGGTGCATGTTCAAGCCCGAAATGCGTAACACGCGTGCCACAAAAAGGCAAAGGATGTGCTTCCTCTCTACCGTCATCTTTGATGGACAAACGAATGTACTACACTTAGCTAGAACTCCAACCGTTCACTTCTACTCCGGTCCAAGGAACTGTCTATACCTATGCCAGCCTGTGCCATCCCAATCATTTTCTGCCAAACTGCAGCATCTTACCGCCTGCAACTTTGGGAACACGGCTCTCAGCCACAGCTTCTTAGCTGCTAAAACTGTTTGCCAAGCTTGGCGAATATCTCAGCTCACGCGATGAAGTCCTGAAGGGGAAGTGACCTGAAAAACAAAAAAAACGCGAGATGGTTGCTTTTGATTTATCTCATTTGGTTTCTGTAGGTTGCAGCCGATGCCCTTCTTTACCACAGTGGGCATGCTTTCCAAACTCTTTCTAAGTAATTCCTTTCATTTTTGCCCATCCAAAATCTAAAAGTTTGAAACCTGGCTCCAAGGGTATGGCTCTAAACTTGTTGTGAACTGGAATGACTTGGGTTTCCGTTTGAACATCCTAAGTGGTACGGCAACAAATCTCTAGGTTGTCATCACCAAGTCCAAGAGACATGCTTCCGACCCTCATGCCGTCGAAGAAAACGCTCGAGGAGCTGCACCTGGTCTGGTTGAAAAATGGGAGGCTTCATATGTCTTGCGAACAACTATGCTTAGAATCATAAGGGTTAAATTTGAAAGTACGAAGTTACTACGCATGGTCTGACAGAGAATCATTCTTGGTTATCTGCAACTCTTCTTCAAATGGAATTTGGCATGTCGAGTCCAATCTGCTTTGAAAGCACCTTGGACATAAACATACATAAACTGTATTTGCTGAAACTAGATCAAAATGCTATGATTGTCTCATGAAGCAAAAGTTGGCTGCCTGATCAGTCTCCCTGTAGATTCGGAACAGCGAAACCTTGGGTCAAATCAGAGTTTTTAAGCAGTAGACACAGCAGGGACCCGGGAAAACCCCTTTTAGGTCGTCAAAAGCCTTGGGAAATCTCCGATCAGGACAATCGGTCGGAAATGGCTCGTAAAAACATTGCGAAAACCAATAGGTAGCAAGAGAAATCAAGAGAATTCAAGAGATAAGTTCCTAGAAATCTCTGAAACCTCAACACCAGCCAACAGCCTCCAACCGTTTGATTGGACAAGTCACAATGTTCTCAGGCTCCAAAATGGGATCCTCGCCTCGCAAAACACCTTGAGAGTAATTTGTGCTCGGCTGGGCCACCTAAGTCTGCAATTTTGTCCTGCTGACAATACAGCTAACATGAATCTGGTCATCGTGTCGGTGAAATGGAAACATTTACATCCATTCATCCAGAAAGTGAAAGCTATACATTATGAAGATAAATAGAGGTACTACGCAGGTCAAAAATCTGAGCATCAGACCCAGGTGAATACTGATAGATGATTCTTTAGCGGCCAGTGGTGTATGACATCCTCCGGTGGACATCCAAAAGGCAAGTGGTCTCTGATTTGAGATGTGGCCGAAAAACGCCGATCCAAATTGAAAAATAGCCAGTTGTAGTTACAGAGGTTACAGAAAATATATGTATATAGATTCGATTATAAACGCGTATGTGTGTGTATAATATATGTATGCCATACGTATTCCATCTATATGAAAATATCAAATCATATCCTATCATATACAGAATTTCCGCCATACTGAAAGTCTAAGGTCATCACATCCAACCATTTGTGCACTAGAGCGGAACCACCCCAAAACCGCCCCAAAACCCCCCAAAACCCCGGTCCCAAACAAAGTTGATGGAGGCATCCTCTTGCGAATGCCTGGTCATAGCAAACTATTCTTGTAGAAGTTGAGGACAAAAACCATGTAGCTGTAGGCTGTAGAACATCCAATTTTTTGGGACCAACAGCTTAATTCTACTGGACTTGGTATGCTCTATGACTCTTGAGGAGCAGAGATTTTTGCAGCGCTGTGGCCCTAGCAGGGAGATATTCATCGAAACCCCGTGATGTGGAAGTTACCCCAGAAAAACTGCAAGAATCTCAGGGCTTGAAACAAACGACCCTGAGCTGCATAACAAATCGAAATGACCTCTATTGAAATCGTCTACTGCGTCAACCGTATCGTACCTCTTTCAAGCTCCATCTATGTTCTTGGCATGAATAACTGTCAGTTAATCTGTCTGTGGTTAAATGGCAAGGGTAAAAAAACATCATTCTGGCAATTAGATCATCCTCTTCCTGGCGACTGCCGTGTGAGGCAATGGCTACCTTTAAAACGCACCTATCATACCTACCAAGGGATCCCATGTTCGATGTAGTAAGACATCTCCACACCTTAAATTCTTCAACTTCAAAGAGATCCACAACTCTCCATGGAACCTCATGGAACTATAAATCCTTTTGCTGAACACATTCCTCTACGAGACAGACGGGTGAAACAGAGTAATACGGTATACAGATCGAAGATCGCATCCTTTTTCTTGACCAAATTTGTTTACGTGCCCAGAGGGAACAAGAGTTGTTACACGTTTTCGAAAGCACGTCACTAGAGACTGCTGTCTGCTACCAAGAATCATTGCAAGGATTGATTCTGCTATGGGCCGTCTTGGGTCTTGTGGTAGCTTGTTGACATCGTCGTTGGTTTCAAGCAGGTACCATGAACCTGAGAAGGAGCTCAAAATGTCGGAGGTGTCGATGGATATGCTGGTAGCCATCGACAGGTGACCAAATTGACCATTTGGTGCTCTAAGCAGCCTCGCTCGCGTATGTACAATATGTCTTGGTAGGGTGAAGCACCACCTCCATGGAAAAATCTATGAATTATGCGGCTAAATTCTTCGATATTCTCTATAGGGCCATCATGGGTTTCTTTGGTCAGCATGGCATCCTACCGAATCCTGGCAACTTCTGAGGCAAGCACTTTCACTAAAACGTCGTACAGGTGGCGTAGCAGATAAGCTTTGTGCATGCAAGCGATCCATGCTTACAATGGCACCTGCAAACAAGAGAACGAACGGATTTCATTTGTCTGTTGGATGGGTTTGGGGTTGCTCCGTCGGTGGTGCTGATGCTGGTGGCGGCAGCGGCGGTGGTGGTGTATTCCCAACGGGGTGCTGGTCGTCGTGGTGGCCGTGGTGGTCTTTGTGGTCAATGTGGTGTTTAAGGTTGTGGTTGTGGTTACGGTTGCTGTTGTTGTTGTTGTTGTTGTTGTTGTTGTTGTTGTTGCTGTTGTTGTTGTTGTCGTTGTTGTTGTCGTTGTTGTTGTTGTTGTCGTTGTTGTTGTTGCTCTTATTTTCATTTTTTGATTTTGTTTTTGTTATTGGTCTTGAGGTTGGTTATTGTGGTTGTTGTTGTTCTTGCCTTAGTGTTTGTTGTTGTCGTTGTTGTGGTTGTTAGTTGTTGTTGCTGCTGGTTGGCAGTAGTTGTGGTGTTTCTGGTTCTTTGTTCTTTGTTTTGTGTTGTGTGCTCTTGGTTTTTGATGTTTGATCATTCTGCCTTGTTCGGCCTTGTTTTTTGTTCTTTGTGGTTTGTCATTTGGTGGTTGGTGTTTGTCGTTTGTTGTTCAGCTTGTTGTTTATTGTTTGTTGTTTGTGTCTAGAGAATACACAACAACAAATAGACAGCAAAAAATGGACAACAACAAATAGACAACAACAAATGGACATCAACGAATACACAACAGCAAATACACAAGAATAAAGACACAACAGCAAACAGACAACAAGAACTACGCAAACAACACATACACAAAAAAACAAATACACAAACAACAAATACGCAAACAACACATACACAAAAAAACAAATACACGAACAACAAGTACACAAACAACAAATACCCAGACAAAAACGCAACCACAATCTTGTGCCCGGGAGCATCGCCAGCTTTGCGAAGCCCATCAGTTTACAGTACATCAGACGAGGATACCCCGCTCACATGAAAATTTGGTGCCAGTCGCATGACAATCACAGCACAATAGAAAGGCCTACGCTGCTTGCACAACAATCACACGTAAAATGAACCTGGGTCTGCCATTCACCTCCACTCACGGGAATCTGAGCATTTTCTACTCAACACCCGGGGGGGGCGCACGTGAATAAGGAGTAGAGATTGCGATGTGGTACTGTTGTTGCTCTTCTTTTTGTTGTTGTTGTTGTCGTTGTCGTTGTTGTTGTTGTTGTTGTCGTTGTTGTCGTTGTTGTCGTTGTTGTTGTTGTTGTTGTTGTCGTTGTTGTTGTTGTTGTTGTCGTTGTTGTCGTTGTTGTTGTTGTTGTTGTTGTTGTTGTTGTTGTTGTCGTTGTTGTTGTTGTGGTTGTTGTTGTTGCTGTTGCTGGTGGTGGTGGTGGCGGCGGTGGTGGTGTTGATGGTGGTGATGGTCTTATTTGTTGTTGTGCCTGTTGATACTTGTTTGTTGCTCTTGTAAAGAATGTTTCCACTATCCATTGCGTATTACTATCATCATTACCATTTTGTTCCTAGCATTATTAATTAATATTGTTCTTGATGTTGTTATTGCTGATCTTGTTGTTATGGTGGTTGTTGTTGATGCTGTTGTTGCTCCTGTTGTTGCTGTTGCTGTTGTTGCTGTTGTCGTTGCTGTCGTTGTTGCTGCNTGTTGTTGTTGTTGTTGTTGCTGTTGTTGCTTGCTGCTGTTGCTGTTGTTGCTGTTGTTGCTGCTGTTGCTGCTGTTGTCGTTGTTGTTGTCGTTGTTGTTGTTGCTGGTGCTGTTGTTGCTGTTGCTGATGCTGTCGTCCTTGTGGTTCTTCTTCGTTGCGGTTGTCTTCTCTTTTCGCTTGAAGACAACCAGCAGCAACCTGCAACCTCAACCCGCCTTCGTAGGGCTTTGCACCCGACATCACAAAATACTGGGGTGCCATGAAGCTGGTTGCCTTGCTGGAAACAAGTTCAAAAGTCGGACTTCGCATGTTTGATTGTCCAACTACAAAAAGTGTAAAGCAATTTGGTTGGAGTTCAAGAGGATAACAACTGTCTTCCTAAGCAAAGCTCCTTCACACGACCGAAAGACTGCCAAACCGAGCTGCGTTGAGCTTCTGCAAGGCAGTTTCAAAGTCAGGCACAGATTCAAGGAGTTTCCTGACCTTGGCAAATACGGTCGCACTTTTGGTCTCCAAGTACCGTGCTGCAATCCGTGACCCGCCGAATGACTGAGTGGCAGAATCTTAGTGGTGGATGCCCGCATTCCTGGTCCCCCGAGCCCCATACACAGCCTACTACCAGTACTACGTAGTACTACCAGTACTACGTAGTACTACCAGTACTACCGGTACTAGTAAGACTAGTACTAGTACCATAACTATTGGTAGTACCACTATAATACCAGTAGAACTATCAGTCGTACTCGCACCACCAACACTACCACCACCACTTGAGGGTGAGGGGGAGAGGGACCATAGAATGCGTTCCCATATGGTGTATAAATATACAAAGGTGGAACTGCATAGGACACACTCCATCGTTTTGCCTCTCTACTAGTTCTTACTTTGAAAATTGAACTTTTCAGTAGGCTGCCATGCCCTATGCGAGTTCTTGCATATCTTTGATGGAAACCTTTGTCAACATGTGTGCACGGTGCAAATTATGATGCACACTCTGGGACACATGACCAAACACAGTAACATAGCAACAGAATGAGACGGATGATCAGTACTATCAGCAGCTTGACCACAACCGGTGTCTTTTCCTGTGTCAATCTGGGGCTCGTGGCAGGGAAACCATAAGCAACACCTGCAGCAACGGAACGTGTCTTACCTTTTCCCAAATCCCAAAAGTGCTTTACACTTTGGGCCGCTTGGGATCCGAAAATGTGTGATCTAGAAAGCAAAAAACTCAAATTCATGCATGCTCACAGAGATCATTTCATCAGCATCCGTTGCAAAGCGTCAAAAAAAACTGGCCCTCTCATCGCCTCCCGCTTTGGCAGCTGCAAGGTTTAATTGCGGATCATTCATACCTCACCGTGAAGCCAAATATCTCTGGCGCATGGAGGCCGAGGTGTAGAAAGCATTTCTTCAAATAATTCCAGATATGGGAGTCGCTCAAAGTGCCAAAATGAGAGAAAGCAAATCAGATCATCTCTGGTGTGCAAGTATCAGAGGAAATCAGGTAGGAAGCATGATGGGAGAAAGGCAACCTGCTCAAAAACTGTAGGCCTGATTTCTCACCTGAAAAAAAACGCTGGCTTCTGATGGTGTCTTGCAGATACTGGCAAGAAGCAAAAATCTTAGAAACTCCATAACTATTTCCACGCTTTGTCTAGCCCAGTCTGGCCTAGACGAGTGTTCTGCTCAAAGGTCCAGCCATTGAAGCGCATGCCAGTATGAGCACCTTCAACAGTGTGACAATATTCTTCAAGTTTCAAGATCCGCTTCTGCGCAGCAATGAAGCCTAGACTTTGTTCTATATCAACCTGTTCTTCCATTGGACTCCGATGCTCTTCAACTTCAACTGCCCACTTTTCTGGGGTCTTCTTTTCACAAACGAGACGATCGCCTTGTGCAAACGAAGACTCCTACAAGTCGTTCAAAAGACGTCTAGTACCCTTGCTGTCTTTCCAAGTTCAGGATTTTTGTGAGAACCGAACGTACACTTTCTTACACAATCTGCTTTCCTATCAAAACAACATCTCAAGCCAGTCTCAAGCAAATAAAGCAACAAATGAACTATGGACATATTGAATATTCCCCACTCTGCCTAAATACATTGGCCATTGGATGGTCAGAAAGATCTTCTTTCCATTCTTCCAGAAGTTGGCCTGACAGACAACTCAAGGGCTTGAGATTTCATGACACCTTTTGGCTGCCAGACTGCCACGTTTCACGTCTCAGAAACAAACGATCCGGCCAACCTCAAAGGTCACATCGGGCCAATCCTTCAAAGATCCATCTGGCATCTTAAACCTCAGTACTCCCGAAAAACCTATCATCGTTCCAACTTCCAAATCTCCCCAAAAAAACCGTTCATCTTGAACCAAGACACATTGTGATAAATCGGAAAATTCTGTTTGTCTGTCCCTCCAAGAACTGACTTTCAGATGCTGAACCTGCTGAGGCAGAGGGGTTTCTAGAAGGGTTTCCCAACCCGATTTCATCCAAGGAACTGGAAGGCATAGTCCATGTTGCGGCCATGGATGACCTGTCAGACATTTCGAAGCAATGACTTCACTGGGATTCACTTAGGTCGTTAAAATCTCATTCCTACACCGAGAGTATAGAACGTGCTCATATGAAACAAGAACGAAGCGGCTTAGATGTCGCCAGCTTTCAGCCTAGATTTGAATTGATCTTAATCTAGGCTGCATAAACAGGCATCACAAATGGCTACCACCTTGCCTTCCCATTTACATCCGCTACCAATAGTCCAGAGCACGCTGTTAAGGTTGGAGATCCCATCCTGAAACTTCAACAAAAGTTGAAGCTGGGGCAATGGAACGAACTGAGACCATTCCACCTGGATGGCCACCTTTGGTTTCAGAAGATGAAAGAAGTCAAAGAACCAGTCTAGCAGGCTGTCAGAGTTTCATTGCTTTATGGAATTGGTAATGAGTATAAGTTGTTACTGTCATGCTTATAACAGACATTTTATGAAATTCAACGATATATAATCCTTAAAAAAGTGAGTCTGGTTGCGACTGTATGGAGGAGTTATTCCGTTATTCCCCCAAAGGAACTTGTCTCTCCATAAAAGTTACTAAATACGTACTATTGACAAAAACTCTAAAAAAAACGAAAAAGAAAATCTTCATGACTAACACCTAGCACAGAATGCGGTCAAAGAAAAACACAAGAACATGTTTCCTTTGAGAAAAACTTGATTTCAAAACAATTTTACTTCAGGAAAATACGGAAAACTGGTGAAACAAAATGAAACTATCATTCGAAGGTGGCTTGTTTTCACCTTTTCATGAAAGAACGCCACAGTAATATGATTTTACTTGATACAGAGCTCCTTACTAAAGTATAAAGTGTGGAAAGTTCCGGGCAAAACTCACAACCCCAAAACCAAGAAACCGCGAAAAAACTAAAACAACTCTAGAAAACTAGGCTCTTCAGAAGAAAGCACACCAGGGCTTCTTCACCAAGACTCCGTGACAATCTATGTTTGCTTTTTTGGATTTCTCGAGGTTGGTTTTTGGTTCCTGTGTTTCTTGAGGTGTTTTTTGATTTTGGGATTTTATTCTCAATTTCAAGCTTTTGTTTAAATATGTTGTGTTCTCAGTGGCCATGACATCTGCTTGTCAAACCTTTCCACTGCTGTACAAGACGAAACAGTGAAAACTACATTGAATGCGTCCTGAAAACTGCACTCTGATGGCCTGCCGTACTTTTTCTTTAACCCCAAAAATGGTCGGTGCCACATCATGTCATAGCTCTGCTGAGGATCTCGTAAAGCAGGTTGAACCTCAGCTGATGGTGCTGGGTGCAACCGAACAGCTTCTGTGTTAGACTGCCAACAAGGAACAGGTGCATTGTGTCGACGTCGAAGGAGTGATTGGAACCCAGTTCCTGGCTCGAGACAAGACTGCCCGACTGCCCCTTCAATCCCTTCAATTGGCACCCACGTCAGGCATACCTCGTAGATTCCCTGCATCTCTTGCAAGTACTCCTCACCTCGTGTGCCGCTTGAATGAGGTGCATGAGAGGTGCTTTCTGTACTTCAAGTTGCCTGTTTCCCAAGATGCAAAACAGCTGACACGAGAGGAACTCAATAATACTTCTTTGAACTCACCCCAATGCTTTTCAAGATGTAAGCTGTAAGTTAACCTGAGACTTCCATTTCATGATTTCATAAACTTTCAAAACCTTTGCTCCTTTGCTCCACAGCTGCAGTCTAGCTGCTCTTTGGCACGGCAAGTTCCAGCCACTCTGCCTGGAGGGAAGAAGATTCCTGTGTGAAATGTTCATGCTTCAACCATTTCTCCACACTGTAAAGTGCTTTGGAAATGTTCATCTCAACAGCAAATCAGCTTTGGAATCGCAAAGTGCTGTTTCAAAAACGACAAATATGAATTTATGTATATAAATAAATGTACATATACAACATTCAACATACATACTGTAATTGTGTCCGAGTGTCCCAATTCAAAACCCTTTTCTGCAGTCAAAAGGCTACATCTCAACAAAAACGTTGCGAGAAAAGAAAACTTGAAGCAGCATCAACCATTGCACCATGGGTTTTTTTCCCCAATCGAAACCTTCTCTTCTGGCTCATACATCGACTTCAACATCGGTTCCCAGGTCTCCAGCATGGCTATCATCTCCTTGTGGGCGAGAAGCCGTCATGGTGCCATGGTGGTGCCATGGTGGTGCCATGGTGAAAGGGTCGGATTTTACAGGATTTCCCCTAATGGTCCTGTTGGTAGTAGTGTGTCACATTCTTCCATCGCTGCTTGGGAGGCAAATCCAAGTTGATGTCAAACTGTGGCCTCACGTTGCTGTTGCATGGGTTATTGGTGACTTCTTGGACATGAAAAACTCCAAACGCAGATACTGCGTATGTATATGTACGTTAATGTATTATTTAATTGTGTAAATCAATCTACAGTGTCAAGTGTATGTATATATATGTTGTATACGCGAACATAAATACATGTATATTGATATGTATATTATACATATGATATATGTGATATATGTAATTATGTACATGTATGCGCTATGCACATAAATTACATAATTCACTAAGCTGAATTGAAAGCGTCCACTGATGTCTGTATAGGTTGCTGTAAATCTAATTGTAATTACATCCACTTGTGGTGCGCCTTTGCGGACGAAACCTGTGAAACAGAAGTTTTGAAGTGTCATGCACAGATTGATAATACTGATTCAAAAAAATATGGCTCTTATGTACTCTTATCACCAGCCAAGTTGCATCGCCGCCACCGCTACTATCAGAGCTGCACATCGCAACATGGAGTCGATTCAGTTTCAGCGACACACCCAAAGGATGGTCTTGCAGGGGAGGTGGTGTCACCCTGACTATTTGAGCCGTCTCCAAAGAAATCATGAAATTTCATGCCTGGAAACTTTCCGGGGTGCTGAAAAATGACGGCTCCGGATGAATGAATCCCTGGAGATTGTACTCACCTTCGAGACCTCAAATTCTTCATATTTCGATCCTGTGTTGTCCCCTTTACCAACCTCCAGAGCATGGAGTGGATCCTCTGCCCGATCACAGGCGTTGGCACCAGCACCCTAAGCAGGGGTGTCAAGGCCCATGGCTTCATGAGCATGATACAATGATACACCAAATTCTTGAGACTTAGGAGGACCTAACCTCAGGTGGACTAAACTATTTTCTTGATTCGACATTGCTTGTCTAGGATCTCTTTTCTTGATGCAGCTACCATGCTCCGACACGCAACTCCTGCGAAATGATCTGGTCGTTTGATGTCTGGATCTCGTCTTTGGGCTCCCAGGCTTTGGCAACGAATACATAGGGCACCCTCTCGCCCACCTGTGAGAAACGAATACATGCAACTCCAGAAATCTATGCATGGAAAAGGCAGCAAAATGAATCAATGCTTCATGTAGAGCGTGAAGCACAGTACTTGGTATCACAAAGAATCCTCTCCTGAAGTCAGCGTCATATATACCACAATGGTTCAAACCCCAGTGCCTTTGGAGCTTTGGACGGGTCTCGCTGCCGTATGCGTTCCTAGCAGTGCAGACTTCCATCCAAAACACAAGCATCAAATATAATTACACCATGAGGCACCCGGCCGCAAGTTCCACATGAGCTTGCCGTGCAGAGTACGCCTGCAACGTGTGTATTACTTCCACTGTCACCCTCGATTCAACCTGTCAAATCAGGCCCAGCCTCTGCACCATCCCTCACAAGGGCCTTCGCAGGAGATGATGTTTGAAAAAGTTCCGAAACGATCAAATTCTGAAGATGGTTCACCTATCAGATGCTTCACTTACTGTAAATGTGGCGTGAGTTGTTGAGCCCTTTTGCCCACTTGAAGACCAAACCAAAACACACAAAGAAGCATCGGTTGCCATCTCTTGAACCCCAAATCCAGAGCTGTGCTTCCAGAGCTATGCCCTACTTTGCTGCCCACTTAGCTGCCCAGCCTTTGAAATCACCAGCAACCTGTGGAAACGACAGCAGTGGTTCGACAATTCATCCAAGATGAAGCGGTTTCCCACTATGCAGAGTCAGCCTCGTTTCTGGTATGTTCTTCGTGTATGTGTTCTGAAAACATTTTTTCAGAACTTTCCCTGCTCTCCTTCAACTACCTATGGTCAGTTCCAGGAAATCCAACCTGAAGTCGACCTTTCCAGACCTGCGGCAGATGCGAAGGTGGGAAATGCTGGAACAGAGACAATGACCCAAAGTCAAAGTTGTAGAATGACATATAGAAGATTGCAAACCCCAAAAAGGAATGCCGGAATGCCTGATGAAACTGCAATGCTCTAAGGGTTCATATGTCTCTGCCTTACCATTTTGAATGTTCATATGGCCTCAATGCTGTGACGCTCTCGCGCACATAAGCAACAGCACGCCTCATGAAAAAGAACTGAGCAAAAGAAAAGGCCGTAGGCAACCATCCCAGACGGGACATGTATTCCAACCCTGTGAAATCATCGGAGATCACTATGATTTAAACAAGTTGACAATAATTGGTTTCATTCTGAAAGTTCAAGTGTTTCTCAACACTGACCTTCCAGCATATATATATATATACATATATGTATATATATATATATATTATGTCAAATTTGTGTCGAATTGAACCAAACTGTCAGTGTCTGATCATCCGAAGGACCGGCTCGCGCTGGGCTTGCCAAACTCTTTTGAACGTTCGCGCAGGAGGAGATGAAGACTGTGTTCAACCATGTGGCGCACCTTACAAAGTTGATGGTCCAAATCCCACCATGGGGATGTCATTTTTGTCGACTCGGATTCCTTTCTTTGACACTTTGAAACACATATGAGTGGCACCCCGGACGCAAACGAATGCCAAGGAATGCTGCGATGGTTTGCAGATGTTTGCAGACGTGGCATCTGCATATCTTGCATGTAGCGTTGTTCAATGTCATACGGATATTGTAGGAGAGACATGGGGACAAATATTCAAAGATATACATGCGCCATAAGCATCCATAAGCCATGTTGCACCAACTCTGACATCTCTGTTGCCCAGCGGCCAAAAGACACCAATCGCGGCGAACCACTTCGATCCCCTGGCTCAAGGCATCAAGAGACTTGAAAAGACTTGCGGAGGTACCGGATCAGTCGTTCCGTCATAATGGTTGGGAAAACAACACCGGAAATGCAGAGAAGCTTGTCCAAATTCCAGCATTATTACAGCCAAAGCTTAAGCTTCAAGATTGGAAATGAAACAAAAATTGCAGGTCAACACCACTCTTCGAGCTCCACAGGTTGAGGGCCTTGAAGTCCAACTTTCCCTTGTCCTCCACCGCCCCGAAGGCCAGCCCCGCGTAACGCTTCTTGTCTCGCGAATTCAGAGAACTTGTTGATTGGGATACCGGTGCCATGAAAGATTGAAAAAACAATCATAATATGAGGGTGGAGAATGTACATATCAACTGATGGAAAAAGTGTATATGATGTCTGTGTTTTCCTTTCTTTTCTTTCATTTCCTACTGGCAGAAATGATCAAGCTGGCTCATCTCTTTTCCCAACGATGACGTCAACCCCGGTATGTGGAACATAAACATGATTCATGGAACCCATGCAAATAAGGAGGCACGAAGGCAGTGACATTCAAAACAGAAAATCTGCAAGGGACTCGACACAGGACGCACTCTCAGCCCCAGGCTCATCAGCAAGAAAGGAAAGTAGACCTGTTGCTCGCTTCCACAACTGATTTTGAGCACCCCTGTTTCTGACTACCTCAAGCTGATCATGTGCATTGTGATAGTGGACCATGAGGATCAAGCCTGTTGTTTTGGTGTTGAATTTCTTCATAAACAAGAATTTCTGAGAGCCGAGTTTGCATCAATGAGAGTAACATAGTCCAACCCATCCAGCCTGACTACTCCATTCTCACCTTGGGGAATAAAAGTGATATACCTTTTTTTCCACTTCTGCACGGATCAACTCCATCCCAACCTTCTCAAATTCCATTTTCACGGGTGCTCCAAAGGCAGCGCTAACTAGCTGCGCTGCCTGACAAAACAAAGGATGTACGAACCCAGTAGTAGTTGCATTGAATGGACCTTTGAGTTCTACCACTACCACTAGATAGCACTAACACTTCGCACTACTACTAGTACGACTACTATTACCATTACTGTTACGATTCCTGTTACTGTTACCGCTACTGCTACTTCTAGGGTCACTCTTACTGTTACTGTTACTGATACTGTTGCTGCTGATACTGTTACTGTTACTGCTACTGCTACTGTTACTGCTACTGTTACCGTTACTGCTACTGCTAACCCTACTACTCCTACTACTCCTGTTATGGCAAGGACGACGACTACTACAACTGCAACTACAACTACAACCACAACCACAACTACGAGTACAACCACAACCACAACCACGACCACAACTACACCTACATCTACAATTGTAACTACGTCTACAAGCCTAACATTTTTTTTTCTGTGATGTCGTGACACCCATCAATCCCCGCCTCTTTTCCAACCACAAAGGCTTCTGTCATGCTCGCACCACCTGGTCCATTAGGGTTTCTCGCTTCGTCTTGACATCATTCAGACATGATACAAGGGATGAATTGGATAGCGAACAACGTGATACACCCCGCCTAGGGTGAGCATCACAGAGTCGGTATCACCGTAGATGACCCTGAGACAAGGGCCCGGCCAGGTGAGCAGCTTTCAAAACGCTTCTGACATTCCATTATACTGATTGGTTCATAGGGATCTTTATATTGGCTTACTACAATTCCCACATGATCAGCGATGCTTCAGGAAGAAGCAATGGATCTGATGTCTGCTCACATGTACACTCTCTTGGCAACCTGTGCTGGCCACGGATTGTGTGCTTCAGTCTAATAATAGGGATGCAGCTGGCCTGAAAATGTGGAAGGAAAGCGCACAGAAGCCTCAATTTCCTTTTTGAATGGCTGTCTCTCATGGGAGTCTCGGCTTTTGCGGAACTCAATCTGCCCATGCAACACGTTCTCTGGAGCAATGCCACTGTGTCAATGTTGAACATGGCTTCAATAACAAAATATCACACATCATATCATAGAGATTCTGACACCAAGACTGCGAATAAACCTGGCGTAATCAATCGTTGAAACCTATTGTGGGAATAAATGGAATAATTGAACATGCTCTGCTCACTGAAGCATCAAGGTGTTGATGGGCCAAGAGCTCTTCTCATAGCCAATCAACCTACCCCCCCTGACGTACCCCCCCCCCCGAAATAAAAGTCTTACTAAGGCCTTGTTAAGGGAAAATGATGGCTACTAAGCCGGCCCTTATCAAAGCCTTATTTCTCAGGGGGGTACGTCAGGGCTGCGGTTGCGTTGGCAGACTGCCCATGGTGAAACACGCAAGGGGAATGCAGTGCTATGGCTGCTATGAGCTGCTTTACCTTAGTAGGAACTGTTCTGAATTATTATTCACCATTCAATGCCAGCCTTCTTCATTTCCGCAGCGGAGAAGCCAGCATCCTGGAAGTCTTTGGCGGAGAAGCCAGCATCCTTGACATCTTTGGCGGAGTAGCCATTCTTCCTCATCTGCTTGGCAGAGAAGCCAGCATCCTTGAGATCTTTGGCGGAGAAGCCAGCATCCTTAGCGGAGTAGCCAACCTTCATTATTTCCGCAGCAGAGAAGCCAGCATCCTTGACATCTTTGGCGGAGTAGCCATTCTTCTTCATTTCCGCGGCGGAGAAGCCAGCATCCTTGAGATCTTTGGCGGAGAAGCCAGCATCCTTAGCGGAGTAGCCAGCCTTCACACGTTTGTAATTGGCGGCAGTCCCCACATCTAGTCCCTCATCGAGGCACTCCTCGATCGAAAAACCAGCTCGGGCACAGTCATTTGCAACAAAGCCCGTTTGTATGCACTCTTTCACTGTCTTGAGAAGACCTGCACCTCGAAAGATGATTACAGAATATCCTTGAGCCCTTAACTCCTTCGCAGAGATGCCTTTCTTGTGGTAGATCTTTACAAGCTGTTGTTGGACTGCTTCTTCAATTTTCCGAATCCCTTCCTCCAGGATTCTTTTTCGCATTTCCCAGATATGGTCGAAGAGGAACTTCTCACGAACATTGAGGCCATACATGATGTCTCTGGAGGCGTTGTCAAGAATCTCTCGCAGCTTGGGTCTGACTTCGGACATTGCATACTTGTCGGTGCTTTCGGACAACTCTTGTGCATACTTGTTCGCAAACCAGTCTGTATCAACTTCATCCGAGAGAAATAGTGACTTCAAAGCAATGCGAACAGCATGTTCGCGCTCCCGGCACATGATTTTTTGCCCAAGAGGTATTGCAACACCTTTCAAGAAGCTGACACAAGCGGAGAATCCAGCAAACCCAAGACCATTCATGTACTTGTACACAAAGATGCAGCCAATGATCCCCTGCGGCCAATCTTCACCCCAGGAAATCAGAAGGCGAGAGCTACTAAAGAAATCTGCTGCAAAGTTGCGTGCCTTCTTCAAGATACCTTCCGAGTTCATAGCCCCCTCTTCCGATCTGCTCTTCAGATCCATGGCTAGGATTCCCATATAGGTTCTCTGCATGTCTTCTGTGCACTCCATGTCCATGCTAATCAGCATATAGGAGAAAACAATAACAAAGCTGGACAGAACAAAGAGACAGCCACCGTCCGCTACAAAGGAGATCCATCTTTGAAGAAGATTGAGTGCCCAAGACGGACCATTGATTAACAACATTGCTGGGAAAGTCTGACACTGTGTCAGCGCAGCCATGGACAAATCTAGGGGCCACTTCATCTTGCAGTGGCCATGGACGCTGATATCACACCACGGCATGAGCCAGACCAAGCTTGTCAAGATCCCCACGAACAGAAGTAAAAGAGGTACTAGGATAGCCATCATTGCACTTGCCAAAACCACAGAGGCCAATAGCAAAAGCAGAGGTACAAGGGACACCGTCTGCAAAATGAGAAGTGGAGGGCACATGCTGAGTTCCTTGGTGATACGGATTGGCAGAAGCGACGTTTTAGCAGCAAGCAGGATCAAAAGATCAAACATGACCATGGCGATCCCGATGATGAAACCTTGCTTGCTTGGAGTTACCAGCAAACAGGTTCCTGTAACTATCCAGTCTTTCATGGTGTCGGCCATTTCGCTCATCATCGGAACAGAACACAAGCAAACGTGCTGAAGGGTCGACTGTTTCAGAGCTTCTGCATCAAAAACCACACATCTGGCAATTGTCTGCCCCACCATCATCAAAAGCAAAGCATGCTGCCACACCACCCAAAGTTCCCAAGCCAAGCCAGCCCCGTTGTACACGAGCCATTCGTTTACAACAGCGAGGCCAACCAATCCTGCACAGAAAACGTGATACAACACAATTCCTGCAGTTGCCAACCAGCGATGCTTGAGAAATGGATTCGCAATAGATCTGCTCTCAGCAATTCCAGTTTCGAGATCTGTAGCCACTGTAGGCACTGTAGCCACCCGCTGAAAACCTCCCGGTTTTTTTCGCGCCTTGAACCGGCAGGCTAAGATTCGAATCATCTCGCAAATGATGCCCATCAATGGGGGTGAAAGCAAAAGAATTGAGCCCCAATAGAGAAACCGCTTTCTGCCCTCCTCATGGGGCATGTGTTGCAGCGATGGCAGGAGCTCCGATGGCTTCTCTGCAAGGAGAGGCGGCGCGCTTTTCAAGGTGCATGAAAGAGTCAGAACACAAGGACTCCAAAGGATTGCTCCAACCACGTTGGGCACTGGAGGCGAGATTGCAAACAAGTCCATGGCACTCATGCCAGGAAACAGCAAGCTGGTCGGGACACTTTGGACCCCCACCACAGAACCAGAGCTCCTACCCTGAGACTTTGCACAACCTGCCCACAGAATTTCTCACTTTTGGCCACAATACATGCCAATCATAGCAGGAATGCTTACCCAGTAGAGCCGCACGAGGCGGTGGCGAAAGTTTCAGAGGGTAAAATATACATAATTCAGAAGAAAAATGTGCCTGTAGATATTGTGTGTGTGACATGTTTTAACCCTTCGCACTTTGAAGCCCCTTTTTTTCAACATGCGCGGATCGCAAAACTGCAAAAACGGAAATCATCCAAACAAAACCTGGGATGGCTGATTGAGACAGGAACACAACACGCTGAGTCGACGCAGTCCACAAAGACATGCGAAAACTGTAGGAGATATTTGCTCAAAAGTTTGCAAGATGTCTCCCTGCCTACAACACTTCAACTCAGTTGAAGCAGTCCGCAAAGACATACGACAACTGTAGAAGACATGTGCCGAAAACTACTGCGACCTGTCTCCTTGCCTACAACTCCTCAACTCAGTCGAAGCAGTAATACTCTGTACTACTCCAGTACTATTCCGTACTACAAAGTAATACTCCAGTACTACAAAGTACTACTCCAGTACTACACCGTACTACAAAGTACTACTCCAGTAACTCCAGTACTATTCCGTACTACAAACTCCAGTACTACAAAGTACTACTCCAGTACTACTCTGTACTACAAAGTACTACTCTGTACAACAAAAGTACTACTCCAGTACTGTACTACAAAGTACTACTCCAGTCCTACTCTGTACTACAAAGTACTACCCCAGTACTACTCTCTACTACAAAGTACTACTCCAGTACTACTCTGTACTACAAAGTATTAGTCCAGTACTTCTCCATACTACAAAGTACTACTCCAGTACTTCACCGTACTACAAAGTACTACTCCAGTATTAGTCTGTACTACAAAGTACTCCAATACTACAAAGTACCACTCCAGTACTACTCTGTGCTACAATGTACTACTCCAGTACTACTCCTCATTTACAATACTGCGCCTGCCACGCAGAAAGACTCGCATGCTTAATCCTCGTTACGTATGCTATGTCAGTTACAATAAGCCGAGCAACAGGTGTCACGATCCAACCTCACCAAATATTGCGCCTGCCACTAGAAAGACTCGCATACTTCCTCCTCGTTACATATGAAACGTCATTTACAATGCCCGAAGCAATAAGTGTCACCCTCCACCCTCACCAAATACTGCGCCTGCCACACAGAAAGACTCGCATGCTCAATCCTCATCACATATGAAACGCCATTTTACAACCTCACCAAATACTGCCCCTGCCACGAAAAATGACATTGCAAAATTTTAGAGAAGATGTCCGAAAACAGGTCAAACGTCATTTACAATGCGGGGACGATCCGACCATGATCGGAGACCATTCCGACCATGA